>VCAZ01000067.1:1195000-1220000 GCA_005784505.1 Bagarius yarrelli | reverse complement strand
CAACACTTACTCAAGCATCTAGTGGATCTATTGTCATAGAATCATATCGTCTTTAATGGAACAAAAGAACAAAAGCAGACGTTTAGGATGTTGGTATATGACCACCAGCCTGACGTCCTGGGGTTCTCACCTCCACCAGGCGTTCTGCTCACCTGCTACCTGTGGCACCACGTCTTCACTTCAAGATATTAGTTCTAACATTCAAGACAATAAATGGTCTTGTGCCTCCATATCTCCATATCGGTGGGACAGTGGTGGCTCAAATGGTTAAGGGGCTGAGTCACAAATCTGGAGACCAGGAAGACTTGGGTTCAAGCCCCACCACCACCAGCTATTGATCTAAACACCAGAAACACCTGGGACCCACCACAGGAAAGCCAACCATTGTTGGGTCCTCGAGTAAGACCCATAACCCTTCCTGCTCCAGGGGCGCTGTATCATAACTGACCCTGAGCTCTTACCCCAACATACTAAGATGGGATATGCTGTCATAATGTCATAGATATGATGTCATAGTGCTGTAATAAAGTATATGTGACAAAGGAATTTACATTTATATTTTACATATCTGTCCGACCTACCGTACACCTACTCTCCTGCCGGGTCCCACAGATCATCTGAGCTTGGTCTCTTGACTGTCCCTTATTATCGGATGTCCACGATATTATTTATAGTATATAAAGATATAAGATTCCCACCCCTATTATTTACTGACTCCCAACTTTCTGGTTTTAGATATGCAAAGAAAGAACTTTCACTGTGCATATGATGTATTGAACATAAAGAATTCTGCTTCTTTATCCAATATTTATTTCTGGTTTGTTGGTTTTAAATATCCAAAACACATGCCATTTATGTGGTGATAGGGTTTCTCAAATGTCTCTGATTCAGTTTATGCCTTGTGGAGGGTTTCTCAAATGTCTCTCCGATTCAGTTTATGCCTTGTGGGTTCTCAATCCTCTTTGATTCAGTTAGCCTTGGAGGGTTTCTCAAATGTCCCTCCGATTCAGTTTATGCCTTGTGGAGGGTTTCTCAAATGTCCCTCCGATTCAGTTTACGCCTTGTGGCGTTGGTCAGCCCCTAGTGTTTAGTTCACTATTTGCAGTCAAGTCAAATCAATTCAAACTGAAACAGGATTTGCTGTTGTGGCTCATCCAAGCGTAAGTGTTATGTTCTACCTGAGATTTGCACCGGTCTACAAAATCACTAACAATCCTTTCAGTCTGTCTCAGTCTCGGTTGTGGGTCGATCTGGCCACCTACATCACAGTTAAGTTGATGGAAGTATTTAATAACAAGCTTTCAAACAGCTCATACTAACAGCATGGAGTTAGTACAGGATGTGGTCACTGGAAATTGCATTATAGCCACAGGTTGAGGTTTTGAGAGAGAACCGCTACTTGACCACATGATAAAATGGAGACCATTTGCAAGCCCGGGCCACTACAGGATGTCTTTGTGCAACTTGTTATCCAACTTTAATGCTCTCTCTGTAGCAACGGTTTCTCTGAAATACAGTGTACTATACAGGGTCACTTAAACCAGTTTTCATGATTTGATAGCTGCAGTTTGTAACTTCTGCCCCAGTCATCTTGTCTGTTTGAAACCTGCAATTGCGGTTACTTTTTTTTAATGCATTTTGAAAGTATGACCTAAATAAGAATTTTTACCAGAGAATGTCATCTGAACAAGTAAGTGACATCTGCCAACTGGGGTGGAAAAACAGCAATGCAATAAATCAAGCAACCAATGGTACAACGGCGAACGGCATAGCCAGAATTTCTTCTTCAGGTTTACAGACGTGACGTGTTGACGCAAGGATGAACGGTGCAAAGCTCTTATTTTCCGCACAACTCAAATTATATAACGCTATTACAAGATTTCCGCTGTGAATCGGGTAGATAAGGGGATGAACATTGGCTGGTAATGTACTTCTTTATTTTATTTATTTCAGATCATTTCTAACCAAAAAAAAAAAAACAGTTAAACAGCTTTAATAATGACCTAGTGAATCGAGATTTTATTCACACACACATTTCACAGTACTGAAAAAATAGTAGCCTGTAGCACAAGCTATTTTAATTTACACATCTCGTTAGTTTAATATTGGAAATGTTGCACAGACGTTGACTCATAAGTCACCTTTACTTATATTACATCATCATCATCATCATTATTATCTCAAAGTGCTTTAATTTCGCATACAAGTTTCTTAAGCGGTCCAACATTTAAAACCAGAACTGCCAAAAAAAAATCCTTGTACTGTTCATGAACTTATAAAAGACTATTGCATAAAGCACTGTAGCAACCAGCGCAGCAATCCAGTCTCGTTCGATATAACCACATCACTCCTGAAATAGCATGGCACGTCATACTATAGACAAGGAAGTGGAGCATGGGGGACTGTGAAAGGGGGAAAAAAAAAAAAACTTTTATGCCACTTCAATGAATAAATTCAGTTATTCGAGCATCAAACGAGCGGCGTGTCCTTTTCCACATAAAAGGCCTCAGAAGTAGTCACAGTGCCATTATTGACATCCTGCTGTGTGCGCTGTTCTGGGAAATACAGTCATTTTTCGGTGTTTCTTCAGACTGTAATGACGTTCAGGTCTCATTACACCAAAGGAGCTTTGGGTACGTCTGCAATCCAGCCAAAAAGAACGATCCAGAGTTAATGACCAAACTGATCTCCTGCTCTCAGGAGTTTTAAGACATTTAGTGAAAAAATGTTTTCATCTCGTAAATGAAAGACGCTTCAGTGTTTGATCTGCAAGCTCATACGAGGAAGACATTATAAGGTAATGTAATGTCACATATACTTTTTTTTACAGCAAGTGAAATTCTTTTTTTGCATAACCCATCTTAGTAAGTTGGGGACAAAGCGCAGGGTTAGCTATGATACAGCGCCCCAGGAGCAGGAAGGGTTGAGGGTCTTGCTTAAGGACCCAACAGTGGTTGGCTTGCCGGTGGTGGGCCTTGAACCCAGGTCTTCCTGGTCTCAGCAACTCAACGCCTTAACCATTTGACCCACCACTGCCCCTCAAGAGACAATACTGTCTGAACAAACAACACCAAAACTCCCCCTACCGGAGACACAACATCAAAAAACTCCCCCTACTGGACACACCACCAAAACACTCCCTACAAGCAGCCATTACAACAACAACAACAACAACACTGATTATCAATATTTGAATGTAAAGCTTAATAAAATATTTGGAAGCTGTGGATGTTTCTATTCCTGAACATTTTACTGAAAGAACGCAGACTTTATTGTGGTGCTTGGACCCAAATTATGATCACCTTGTAGGATGTAGGCTGTAAATTTGTACCACTGAAAATTTTTTTTAACTTATAATAAAACAGTTATGTTTTAAAAAGCCCAAATGTTTCATACACACACCATTTTGAGTACAGCCGAGTTTCTGAGAAGTGACAACTGAAGTCTGTGACTCGCAACTCGGTTCAGTGAACCGGTGATCAATGCATAACTCATGACAGATGGTGGCTTGGAAACTTAAAAAAAAAAAAAAAAAAAAAAAAAAAAAAAAACACCAAAACATTCAGTTCACTGTGACTCATTTGTGCTTTGTAGAAAAAAATAACAGCGAAAGAAACATATTATGGCTTTAACAGTAATAAATCACGGGACACAATGGTGTAGCATTCGAGATCCAACACTAAAGGAAGAGCATCTGGTTTAAAGGGCTAAAGTCACATCCCCTGCCTGGTCCAATCTGTAGCTCAGACTGTCTCTCCACAGGCTCGGAAATTGGCAGGCGTGCTAATGAGAATGGATGAGACAGTAATGAACAGAAAAGACAAGCAGAGACCTCATTAAGACCCGGAGTTTGACCTTCTCACTGCCTGCTATTGCCGAGTTACCACCCAGGATCCAAAGCTCAATTGTGTGTGTAAAAAAAAAGAAGCTAAATAATATTCAGACTGTTGTTCCACCTAGGTAATGAAATCAGCGTTTGACTGAAACAGGTTTGCATGGTGTTTAAGGTCTATAGGTTAATCATGCTGTACAATCAGCACCCCCCTTTTCTCCACTCAGCCATTTAGCTTTGTTTTTCCAACCTCCATCTGCATGCCGAAAAGCCTGTACTTATGCATTGAGAAATACGATCACTGGGTTTTTTTTTTTAAGATGACACAGTGAGCTATTGTTGGTTCTTAAAGCTTGATCCTATCAGAAAACACCAGAAATTATTCAAACGATAGATGGCTGTTAAATGTGCAGCAGTAATTAACAACTAGGGGTGTAACGGTGCACAGTGGAGGTTTCCTCTGGAGACAAAAGGGAATGAAAGTCAGTCGTAGCAAGACAGAGTACGTGTTTAAATAAAATGGAGGAAAGTGGAACAGTGAGATTACAGGGTGAAGAGGTAAAGAAGGTACAGGAGTTTAAGTACTTGGGGGTCGACAGTACAGAGCAATGGAGAGTGTGTAAAAGAGGTAAAAAAGCGAGTACAGGCAGGTTGGAATGGGTGGAGAAACATGTCAGGAGTGATATCAGCTAGAATCAAGACGAAGGTGTACAAGACAGTGGAAGGATAGTGAATATACTGGTGGGAGGATGTTAGAAATCAAGCTACCAGGCAGAAATCCAAGAGGAAGACCAGAGGGGAGGTATCTGGATGCGATAAACGAGGACATGAAGTTAGTGGGTGTGAGTGAAGAGGATGTAGAGAATGGGGTTAGGTGGAGGCAGAAATAAAAACATCTCAAAATTAAAACACATAAGAATGTATAAATGACTACCAATTACAGTGCTAACAATCACAGCTTGCAGCCCTGTTCAGACTTTTCCACACCTTGTCTAAAACACAACATTACAATTCTAGCTTATATCCCAGTTCAGTTTTATTCAACTGCGCTTGTAACTCTGCTGCTATAAAGACAAGCCAGACGCATTTGGCTAGCAGTGTTTGCACAATACTCGTTTTTCTCCTTGTAACAGTGATATTTACTTTTGGGTGTTTTAAAGGAGTTATCAAGTTTGGCGTTTTACCAGAAACAAACCCAATCATTGCTGAACAATGTCTAAATGTTGCTTTCGCCTTATCCACCTGTCTGCGCATTGTCGAAATTCACAGTAAAACATTAATGATAATGATAAGGGGAGGGTCTTCAAGGACTGGTTTCTCATTCGTCTTCCCATGATAACGTTCACTAGCCAGCGGTTAAGCTAAACGTGCAGACTAAACAAACGTGCAGCCCACCACTTAATATGTTTGTGTGGGAACGCGGATTTGTTCTGCATGTAAAATAACGATTGCATTCAGTACATGTGCACTGAACCGAAAACCCTGCACCGAAACGGTTCGATACGAATACGTGTACCGTTACACCCCTATTAACAACTGTTAAAAAAAAAAGCAGAATAAAACACAAGAGGACACAAGTCAAAAGAACTGTAACCTTATTAAAGATACACACAAATATAAAGTAAGTAGCTTTGGTCGACCTGGTGTAAAAAAAATTTTACTGGCTTTGGTTATACAAACGTTTACACACAACTTCACTAAACAACTAATGAAAAAGGTGCACTGGAAAAAAAATTTGGACTGCTTTCTGTAATATCTTATTTATTCTTTTTTTTCTACATTTTCCTTCATCACCAGGTCTTGTGTGTTTCTCAAGTTCAAGTTCAGGTTCAAGTTCAAGGAGCTTTATTTTCATTTCAACCATATATAGCAGAATGCAGTGCACAATGAAATGAAATAACGTTTCTCCAGGACCCCCTGGTGCTACACAAAACATAGAATTCCACAAAACAACAAAGAGCCACTAAACAGGATAGACATAAAGTGCATGTGTGTAACCTGGTGCAGACAGTGCAATAAACCATACAAACATTACAAAGGCAGTGCAAAAAAGACAATAGAGAACGGAACATAACGCAACAGTGCCAACCATATTGTAAAATAAGGTAGACATGTAATATGCAAATTAACAACAATATTGTGCGAATAGCATTGTAAAATGACTATAGCACGGTAAAGTGACTGTGCTTTACAAAAAATATTTGAGTGTGTGCGCATATTTGTATTTCTGAATTGAGACCTTGAGTCTGGGTCAAGGTCATCATAACATGAAACAGCACTGTGACTGATAACCAAGGCATTTCAAATAAAAGAGCCAGTAAGTGTAGACACGACTAAGTGCACTTAAGAAACTTGCTAATTACGTATAAAGCTCTGAATGGTTTAGCACCTCAGTTCCTCGAGTGACCTCTTATCCCATTATAGTCCTCCACGTGTACTGCGTTCTTAAAACAATACCTAAAATATCAAAATCAACTGCGGGCGGCAAATGCTTTTACTATCCAGCGCCCAAATACTGTAATAATCTAGCCAACACTATTCTGAAAGCAAACACACACTGTCAGTTTACAACTAGATTGAAGACCTCTCTCTTTAACCTGGCTTACACAACATAGTTACACATTTCTATTATCCAATTGTTAGGCTGCAACAATCAGGTCGACTGAAACCGGGAACACTTCCAATAACCCACAATGCTTTTGTTACATCATAAGTAGAATGGCATCCATGCCAATATTAGTCTCTCCATTTCTTTTTCCAAAATCACCATTGCTACCAGATCCATTCTGTATCCAGCCCAGATAGTGGATCAGCACTATGATGAGCGATGAGCCCCAGCGAGAGATCCCCTGTGAAGACCATGTCTCCTAGATGGCCACCTGGACAAGACCACAGGAAGCAGATAAGTCCTCTTAGCTGCAGCATGGAATAACCTGCTTTGTCTGGTCAGAGGAGAACTGACCCCCAGACTGATCCTGGTTTCTCCTAAGTCCCCCCCCTTGTTTCTTGCCGTTGTCGCCTCTGGCTTGCTTAGTTGGAGACTCTTTATTTACAGATATTAATTAAACAGAACTCTGTGTTTTAGTCAGTGTTTACTATTATCCTTGTACTGACAAATTATTCTACTAGCTGATTCTGTAAAGCTGCTTTGACTCAATCTCTATTGTTGAAAGCGCTGGACAAATAAAGCTGACTTGACTCCTGTGTAAACTTAAGTATTTAGATAGCTAAGAGTTTGTTGGGTTACTGTGACAATGTCTGTATTATATCACTCACAACCAGTGCTCAATGCTTTGACATCACAATCAACAAAAAGGGGGAAAAGAACTAGAGAAAAAATTTTACAGCTGCAAGTTAATACACAAAGTGTTACTTTTAGAAACCTCGTATTTTAATATATTTCACGATATAACATAAGAATTTGCAAGAATACATCGAAAGACAGATAGACAGAGACAATTAACAAAAAGACGTGGCTACTTGCGCCATCGATTCTGTGCATCACCTTTTCCACTGACTTTATTGCAAAACTTTTCTATTTCATAAGAAGAATACCACAAACTGCTCAGCTGCGGCAAGAACTTACTTCCTTAAGACGATTCAAAAAAAAAAAAAAAAAGAAGAAGTAAACGCAGACCACACAGAGCAGTAAGGCCTGCCACACTGCAGAAAGACTTTAACGCTGAAAATGGAAACCGATCCACCCAAACGTAATGAGATTAATGGGGCATGTAAAACAGGGTTTTGAGTGTAGAGCAAACAGCAGTGTATTTGCGTTTTTTACTTAGATCTCGCAGAGCACGTCACCACAGCAAACACGTTCCCCGCCACGCCGGTGTGCTAAAGGAAGCTGGAAGCAGACGAATGCTTTATTATGTGTGTAGATTTGAACTGCCATGAAAAAATTTATTAGAATGAAACATATTCTTGCACTGGATTTCAAGAAAATACAGCGGCATCTAGACTTACGGATTTAATTCGTTCTGCGACGGAGCTTCTAACTCAAATTACATTTACATTTACAGCATTTGGCAGACGCTGTTATCCAGAGCGACTTACAATATCCCTTGTTATACAACTGAGCAATTGGGGGGTTAAGGGCCTTGCTCAGGGGCTCAACAGTGGTGGCTTGGTGGAGCTGGGAATCGAACCCACAACCTTCGGGTTGGTAATCCAACACCTTAACCATGAGCCACCACTTCCCCAAATTACTCGTAGGCCATGTTTTTCAATAAGAAAAATATACTTATAAATAACAAATATTTTATAAAACAAACAATACAATAGGATGTACTGCAATAAACTAGTTTTATGAAGTATAATGTACAGCATTTATCTTGGAGATCAGACGACTCCACTTGCTAACTGATTTTTAAATATGTCTGAGACCAAGTCAATTTCTCTTTCTCCGTCAGCCATTGTGGGTGTAAAAATGATAATTTACATGGTATAGACGCGTTTCGGTAGTCGAACTAGTCGGCTCTAACAGTTTTACTCTGACCAACTAATCAGAGGGTGGAAAATAGCTAGCTGTGGGCCAGCTAGCTAGAAACAGTCTTTAACCAATTATCAATCTGCCACTGCTAATATAGTTTGAGTTCCATGGGCAGCACTACTGATTCTGAAGTCTTTGGGCAGATTAGATTAACATGGCAGCCGACAAAAACTGAAATCTGATTGGACAACAACAAAAAAAAAAATATAACATCCACATACTGGAAGCAGTACAGCAAGAGAAACACTACGAAATGAAGAGAATAAACTGTCAGGAATAAATTAGTACAATTTAATGGAACAAATATTAGAATTTATATTTGAAAACGTAGGTTAACTTCTGAGGGCTTTGCTGGCCCAGACTGCACACCACTGGTTAGCACGTTATTTTAGCCGATCAGAACTATAACGAGCCCGAGCAGAAGCTTGACAAGAACCTCTACATCCCAACCCACATACAGGAAGCTCCTTCTCCTAAATAAGCACTTTTCTTTAGTGCTTCACTGTAACCAGCCAAGGACAGCTTTTAAAACGTGACTCATTCCTCTGCTCAAAAGCCGGATGAAAATATTCACACACACCCACGTCGAACTCCACAGCGACTGACAGCTTCACGCCAACGACTCGCAGGAGAACTCTGTACAGAGATGTGGAGGGGGGGTGTAAATATACTCACCGGGTCAGGCTGAAGAGAGACGCGGACAGCACACCCACGGACTAACCCTACTGAAGTCTAAACCTCCAGCTGTTTCCTGTTGCATGCACACTCACCAACACACACACACACACACACACACACACACACACACACACACACACACACACGGTGCCGTGCCCCACCCACCTGACTGCTGCTCAGTAGTTAGAAAGTGCAAGCACCAATTAGACAGAGGGGAAAGGTTTAAGCAACGGCAGGGCGTGAATGGCAATAATCCTGCCTGGCTGCATTTTCCTGTGCTGCTAGATACACACCATTAACTCGCTAAACACACATCTATTTTAAAAAGATCCCTCGCTCACAGTGATAAAAATGGAGGTATCCCGAAACGACATAGCAACAGCCTCTGATGTCACGCCTTAAACTCATACGGAGCATTAGAGAGGGAACATCAAGTGCAGTAATTTCCTGCTTCAAAAATGATTGACTTTAGGCTTCCACACCATAAAGGTACAATAGTTGGTGGTCTTTAGAAACATTTTTTGTCTCCTCACATCCCGATAGTAAATTATTAAGTGGTGTAAATGTATTTATATATTCTGTTGAAGGTGTAAGACTAAGAAATGTTTGTCCAATCAAAATGTTTTTTTCGTTTGGACAGGTTAGAAATATGATGCGAGTCCATTTTGGTAGTAGTGCACTGTTTACTACAGTTTAAACTTTTGGATCATAAAAATGCACAATCATTTCGGTTGAATGCAATGACCACAGTTATGCCTAATAACTGGTCTCCTACTGTTACTGACCAGCCTCATCAAGGTTTGTCAGGTTATGCATGCTTTTCTGTTTACCACACTTGTACAGATTGGTTATTTGACTTCCTGCCACAGTTTATTACAGGACAGCACTTTGACCTTTAATTGACCCGCACACACAAAACAGCAGCGTTCCTCCTGGCGCATGCACGCTCAAACACACACACACACTGTACGTTTAAAAATAGCAGACACATCATCATGCTAATCTTTTTGTAAAGCTGTGAATTCTCACGTTTGACGCTTTTTCTTGTCGCACTCACACTAAGCACTTGCTCGAAGCTGTAAGTGCAGCTTTGATGAATAAAAAGGTGTGATTTCAATAATCCTTTACTATAAAAACAAAAACACTGGTATTAACCGAGATTTTCCTGACCTGTACTATCGTATATGGAACGTATAAGGCAGTGATGCACGCACCCTTAATGTTCTGCATTTATTTCCATTCTTATCAGTGCTTATCACCAGGTGCGTAGCGGCAGGTAATCTACTGCGTTATCAACTATTTCCTTGTTTCTGTCTCATACAGTAATTTCTGCAAAGCATGCCAAAACACATAGGTCAAGTGAGAGTCGACCTTAGACACTCTGTAATGTGTTGCATTGGCTTTAAGTTTCAGTGCCTGTGAATTAATTAAAGATTATGTTACCGAGTATACTACATTTAATTTACGTTTACATTACTGAGCATTTAAGGTTAAGGGGCATCGTCGGGAGGGCAACAGTAGCGGCTTAATAATGCCAGGAAATAAACCAATGATCAGCAATCAAACACCTTAAGCACTGAGCTACCACTTCGCTCATAATCCTCGGAAAAGGGTAGAACGGAGCTACAAGCACATTTTAATGATTATTTCCTCTTTACTATTTCAATAATGTATAGAATTGCAAAAGTATATGTATGTTTACTGGAAATTGATAAAGCAAAATATGTTGTGGCAAAAAAAATCAGTAAATAAATAATTTTCAGCCTGAAACCAAAGCAGCTATAATGCTGAGTGAGTAACATGGTTAAAACTTGTTCCAAATACCCACTACAGCAAAAAATATACTATTTTTATTTTGATGCCCTAAAGTGCATCATCACGTATAGTATGTCGACGCACAATCCACACGGCTCTGGCGCCGACTACGAAATGATATTTACTGGAAAAAGGTAGTACATCTTACTGACTAATCGAGCAGCAAAATGTCGTTACCAAATATAAAAGTGTGTCCTCAGATTTAAGATTACTTCAATTACACCTATTCTGACATGGTATACAGGTATAAATACTACACTATATGTAAATAATAGCTGTGTTTTTTTAACCCAAATACCACAATTTTATTTATTTTACATTTATCGATTAAAAACTTAAAAACAAAAGAAGAGCGGTTACTTTAAAAATGTATATGGTAAATTTAACAATAATAATGGATTGTAAAAAACGTGTGTTAGTGTTTCGGTCCCTCACCGCAAATGAGTTACAAACTGATCGAATCTTTAAGTTCAAACGTAAACCAGATGTACAAACAAGTACTACTTTGCAGGGTTAGAAACAAAACAAAACGAACGGGGCCCTTTTACCTCACGGCACCTCTTGCCCCACAAAGTGCACTCTTCCTCTTAACACTTACTCACCCCTCATCCCACCTCCACAAACACACACAAACCACTCACGCATTTAGCGCTTGGAAAGGAAGCATAAATTAAAACCTACACATTACATAAGGCTAAAACCTTCTTCAGACAGCAGAAATGACGAGCTTAACAGACAGTAAAATGTCAGCAGGTTTGGCATAATTCACACACGTCAATGACAAATCCTCCACAACAATTGCCGGGATGAGCCAAAGGGCAAAAATTTTTAATAAAAATATATGAAGAAAACGGTTCGATTAACATGTTTCATCTCACAGAAGCTCCATAGGCATTTAAACGTCCAAAAGAAAACACAAGACGATAGATTTTCATTCATTCATTCATTCATTCATTCAGCTTCTCTACCCCATTATTCCCTAATTCGGGGTCATAGGGATCTGCTGTAGCCATTAGCCTATCCCTGTACACCTTGGACAGGTCACAAAGAAATATATCTTTCTTCAAGACTACATCATGCCTCTTATAGTGACCCTCGTTTATAAAACAGTCTACAGAGAAATAATTCGTGCAAACACATGAACTCATTTCGGTACATTGAGGTTGACGTTCTGCTCCATCCTCAAAACAACGACCGCCATTTTACATTTCACTCTGTGCCATAGTTGCTAGATTGGATTAAAAATCCCCAACCCACCTACTGTGTGAAACATACTATCCCAAAAGGTCTAGTGTTTGAACTTGGAAAAAAAAAAAAAAAAAAAAAAAAAAAAAAAAAAAAAAAAAAAAAAAGTATGTATCTTCTCCTTTCAGCCTCTCAGGGTCAGCGAATCATCCGTCTCCACCTAACCCTATTCTCTACATCCTCTTCACTCACACCCACTAACTTCATGTCCTTGTTTATCTTATCTATATACCTCCTCTCTGGTCTTCCTCTTTGCTTTTTGCCTGATAGCTTTATTTCTAATCTCTTCCTACTAATATATTCACTGTCCCTCCTCTGTACATGTCCAAACCACCTCACCACTTCCCTAAATCTGTCCAACCTCGTCACTTCCGAAGAAAACCTCAACATCTTCAGCTCTGCTACTTCATAGCTGGTCTCACCACTGTCTTGTACACCTTCCACATTTCCCTGTCACACATTATATACACATATACATTTTGCTTAAGGTGAAAAGTGTCTGAAATCTTCCGACACCACCAGAATTTTATTGGCGGAAAACTTTATTTCAAAAATGATTAAATGTCATATCAAACTAGCCATCAAACACCACATATTTTTTGTCAAAATTTTTGTCAGACAAACAAATCGTGGCCAGAATCGCACCGTGTGCACCGGCCATTCGACAGACTAAACAGTTAAATAGTCAGATAATAGCAGACTAGATATTTTTTTCTGTATCTGTGCCCACTGGAGCCTCAGATTCCTGTCTTGGCAGACAGAAGTGAAAACTGTGTTTCAGCATTTCTTTTTTGGGCCATGTAAAATTACATTCATGGGAATTTTAACACAAGACCTCAGATTCCTTTAGATAAAACAGTCCTCTAAAAAAAAAAAGCAGAAAACAGACGTCAGAACAAATAAGTAATGCCTTTACGACGCACTAGGCTGAGTGTAGAGCTGTGCGGTTATTCATTATTATCGATTAAATCGAGTTGATGGTTTATGTCGATGTTACAATTTCCCTTTAGTTTGACAAACCCCCCCCCCTCCTTTGCATCACACTTGGAAAATATAAAATACAACATGGCAGCGTGCTCTGACCAATCCAAAGAGCTTGCTTCCGAAAGAGGCGCGGTTTCTTCAGTCGTATGGAAATGGTTCGGTTTTGGATCTTTAGACATTGAACAAGCCAAAGTCCGCTGTAAAATATGTCTTAACTTTGTGGCAACTAAAGTTAGCAGCATGACTCACTTATTCCAGCATCTTAAACAGAACCACGTTGGGAGGCATGTGCGGCACTGCGGGGTTAAACAAAACAGCGGCTAAAAAACAGGTGAAAACATCGGACACATTTTCCCACTGCATCCCCTATGATAAGCAGGGGCCTCGATGGAAAATATTACTGATGCGTTACATCGCTGAAGACATTGTGCCCATATGCACAGTTAAAAAGCCTGGATTTATTTCATATGCTTCATATTCAGTAATTTAAGTTTGTCTTAATAAATCGGAGAACCAATTTATAGGACATATCGCCCGGCTCTAGGTGAGTGTGATAATTTTAGTATGTGTAATGAAGTTCTATTCTAGTTTCATTTCCAGACGATATTATTGCACAAAGCCAGAAATAGCCTACAGGGGACCTTCTGTCTGAAACAAATCTCCTCTTCCATCAGCCAAAAAAACCCTGTGGCCAAACTACAGACTCCGAGTCCCTCAAGAGAAAACCGGAGAAGTCTGTGAATTTATAACAAACTATTAAAACCGCTTTCAGATTTAATGGCTAAATAAAGTCTTTATTAATACCCTTACACAGAGCAGCAGGGGCAAATCAACTGTGCTGAAAAACACAGTCAATCGACTACAGCAGAACACCAGATAGGCTGTGATTCCGTCGCTATGTGTTAATGCGCATTCTGAAGTATGGCATCAGAAACGAGTGATGGAAACGGCAAATTGTAAAAAAAGAAACATTCCTTAATTCGCGAAAAAAAAAAAAAAAATTACTGTCACATTTTCACCTTTTAAAAAGCGGATAATGTGACTAAACACATTTTCTAAATAAAATTGTGACATAGCGGATATTAAAACCATGTGACTAATCTGCGTCTCCGCTGATGGTTTTTCCGGTTTATTCATAACATTTCATTCATTTTGTCTATTGTCCGCTAGGACATTTATTACTCACCTAGTAATTACTTATTGAAGACCTGTCTTTATTTTACTTGCTTTTTGGTTACTACGAATAAATTCTGACATAACAAACATCAAACGCACATGACTAATCGTCTGTTTCTGCTCTGTTATGCTTGCCTCGTTTTATTTACTGTTGGTTACTAGGTTACCAGTAAGACGTCAGCCACTTGAAACACTTATTGGAAAGGTTCATATTTGGGTTTTTTGTGAACTTTGGAAATATTTGCTTTATGTTGGGATAGTAAACCAGGATAAAGGCAGGAAAACTATAGTTGTAGTCAAAGAAATGAGAGACTAAAAGGTTCCTCAATGACAGGTTTAACATCCCGAGACTTTATCGAAACTTGAATTAAAAACTCTAATTTCTGGTTCTGGAACAATCAGCAGCAACCCAACAACAAATCGCTCTGGAAAACAACATCTGGAAGCAATCACTGATTATCACTATTTCTAACAACCAACTGACAACCAATTAACTGGAGGAATGCTAATCTGTGATTCGATTCCTGGGATTCACCGATTAGCATTTCTTCATTCGTTAATCTCTCTTAACAACCAGCATCTTCACCCGACAACTAATCATATCACCTAATTGGTAATATAATTAATGACATTTACAAATAGCAAAAATGTGCCTTCTATCTTAAACTACTAACTATATTTTATCTGTTAGACATGGTGAGACATGATGGTAAAGTGGTGGCTTATGGTTAAGGTGTTTGGGTTGGACCTGTCCAGGGTGTACCCCTCCTGCCCTTTGCCCTTGCAGAGGCGGCTGGGATGGGCTCCAGCAGATCCCCGTGACCCTGAATTAGGGAATAAGCGGGTATAGAAAATGAATGAACGAATGTTTGGGTTGGACTACCAACCCAAAGATTGTGGGTTTGATGTCCAGCTCCACCAAGCTGCTGGGCCACTGAGCAAGGCCCTTTACCCCCAAATGCTCAGTTGTATAAATGAAATAAACGTAAGTCACTCTGGATAGGGACGTCTGCCAAAGGCTGAAAATGTAATGTTAAATAGTGACACCAGCTATGATGTATGGTTTAGAGACAGTGGTGAGACCAGCTATGATGTATGGTTTAGAGACAGTGGTGAGACCAGCTATGATGTATGGTTTAGAGACAGTGGTGAGACCAGCTATGATGTATGGTTTAGAGACAGTGGTGAGACCAGCTATGATGTATGGTTTAGAGACAGTGGTGAGACCAGCTATGATGTATGGTTTAGAGACAGTGGTGAGACCAGCTATGATGTATGGTTTAGAGACAGTGGCGCTGAGGAATAGACAGGGGGCAGAGCTGGAAGTAGCAGAGCTGAAGATGTTGAGGTTTCCTTTGGGAGTGACGAGGTTGGACAACATTAGAAACAAGTAATTGGTGGGACGGCTCACGTTAGATGTTTTGGGGAGAATGTCAGGGAAGTCAGATTGAGGTGGTTTGGACATGTACAGAGGAGGGATAGTGAATATATCGGTAGGAGGATGTTCGAAATGAAGCTAACAGGCAGAAGGCAAAGAGGAAGACCAGATTGAGAGGTATATGGATGCGATAAACGAGGACATGAAGTTAGTGGGTGTGAGTGAAGAGGATGTAGAGAATAGGGGTAGGTGGAGACAGATGATTCGCTATGAAGACCCCTAAAAGGGAACAGCCGAAAGGAGAAAAAGGAGACTGACATTAACTAGAAACAGGTTATAACCATATTATTGTATATATTCTCTGCTGTAGAACTTTACCATGTCTATGTAACTTGAGTGTAACTGTAACCTCTTTGATATGCAAATATCCATGACAAATCAATGAATATTCAAAGATATGCAAATATTGTTCTGAAAGCAGCTGAAAACACTGATTATATTACAAGTTTATAAAGCCAGAACAAAACATGGTCTCACCGACAATCAGCAAACCTCGAACAGGAATAAAATAACCTCTATATTAATTAATGATTACTTTATTTACTATAAACACAAAACTATAGAATGACGACATAATTAATTCGATTTTATTCATGCAAATCCTGTCTGACAGCTCGGTTATCCACCTCTGACTGACTATAGTCGGTAGTTACCGCTCCAATTTGACAAACTAAATTAAAAGACAACATTTTATTTGTGTTTGTTTTACTTATTTTGGTAAACTAATAATAAATATTTGCTTGCAACAGTTAAGGCGGTGGTGAGTTACTCAGCGGCTCCATGTGATTCACTCCTTCCGACGTTATTACAAAATTAGCAAGTTAGCATTAAGTTGAGGTCATATACAAAAGTAAATGAAATACTTACTTTCATTCTATCTTCAAATTTCCTTCTGTTCGTCTTTATTTGCGGTTTGCTTTCTTTTCCAACGAGAGATGGATATCCGTTACTTCCTAAACGCGCCGCCTAAATAATTCAGCTCCAGCTATGCGTTCATTTTCGGTACTTTCACAATTCAAACTACCTTAGATTAGAGGCGTGCTGATAACAGACAACAATATTAACCAATCAGAATGGACTATATAAAGAACAGCCGGACTGCCACAAATAGCAGCCAATCGTATTAGATTTAGGGCGGGACTTTTTAATTTCCATCAGTTGGGTAGGTTGTGACCGTTTATAATATATCCATCATGCGAGCGTGCAGATTCCAACATTCGGTAAACATATTGAGTTGGTTGAAAAACAATTATATATATTTTTTTACTTTATTAATCTGTACCGTTAAATAAAAGAAAATATTATAACACTAAAATTCTGAATTATATACTGAAAAAAATGATTAAAATTCCAAACTATGTTCTGTGGTTTAATTTTATGCATAAAACATTAACAGTATTATATTTATATTATATATTTTTTATTTTATATAAAAAAAATTAGGTTACCGTATAATTAATTTTTAATTTCATTATTCTATTCTATTCTAAGGATTCTCACCGGGGGCGATGGCGCCCCCGAGTGGGCGTTCAGGCAATGATAGGAGGGGTTGGAAAGATGGTAATGCCATAATAATAATAATAATAATAATAATATGGTGTTTTCCCAAGACATTAATATAAAAGTAATCTAAAAGGGATTTTAGATTATTCCCTTTATCTTTATTACCTTCTATAAAAATTGATCCATAAATCACTAATTCTTCTTACAAACTGAAGACTTGTATGATATTAGTTCAGTTCTATACGCTAATCTGAAGCTTAGTTTAATTGCCTTGTTCTTACAGAATATTTTTTATTATTTTCTATTCTATTATTGCAAATAACGTTCAGTCATAACACATAGGGGTCTTTTTAAAATGATGGCTTTTAAGACAAAAAACTTCCAGTTTGTTTGCATGGGATGTGGGGTGGGGCATGCAGGGCAGGAAGGGGATTCAGCTTGACTTTTGTCATAAAAAGGTAGGCAGAAAAGTGCTCTATAATCATAATAAGCAATACATTTTTCCATTGTATATGTTAACAGTGTGAAAACATTAATTCAAAAGTCTCTTGCTGTCTCTATATGTCAAATAATTTTTTAAATAATTTATGTGCATGTAATAAGTATTATTTCTGTACCCTCTGTTTGTCTTTCAAAACCAGAATCCATGGGGGATGCAAACTTTTACAGTGAACGATGATACAAATATTCCACCTTTTAACCAAGAAAAAAAAAAGCTACACAGACGCAAGGCACAAAGGAGGCATATTTACTCTGTGAAAGTTTTTATAGATCTTTATTTTTCTAAATAATAATAATGCTATGTTAAAAGAAATATATAAACCAATCAGAATGCATTATGGAATGTACACAGATGCTTAAAGAACCTTAAAGAAAACTAGCCAGTATTATAATTATTAACTGAAAGCCAAACATAATTTAAGACTTTTCCAAAAACGGTAAGCAGACCAGCATAAATCAATCGAGAAGTACACAAACCCAGACCACAGAAATGTTCAGATTCCTTAAGTAGATTTTTTTTCCTTCATTTTTAATATTACAAGCCTTCTTCAACCCCATTTATAAAAAAAATAATAATTCTGGCTGCATTTGCAGCATCTGGCAGACAATTTTTTTTTATTCTATAAGTGGTAACTGTACACACAAATATCCTTCAATTTATAAGTAGCACAAAGTTTCTTCTTTCTCATTGGCAGAAAAGGATTGGATTTACATCTGTACCTTTGTACGTTTTGATGGTTCTAATACTTCTAATCTAAACTTCTTCGTCTAATCTATTTAATCTTCCCATTTTTCCACTATAAATCTTTAGTTCTTACATAATTGTCTTCTTTTTCTCCTGTTCCCTTTAAAGCACTCCACAGCGAATCATCTGTCTCCACCTAACCCTATTCTCCACATCCTCTTCACTCACACCCACTAACATGTCCTCGTTTATTGCATCCATATACCTCCTCTTTGGTCTTCCTCTTTATCTTCTGCCTGGTAGCTTCATTTCTAACATCCTCCTACCGATATATTCACTATCCCTCCTCTATACATGTCCAAACCACCTCAATCTGACTTCCCTGACATAATTGTCTTATCTGTACACTCTGAAAAACGTTAGGATATTGTACCCAAAAAAAACACTTTTTTAACACATATTGGGTTATTATATTGGGTTATTATATTGGGTTATTTCAAACTCTTATTGGGTTGTTTGTCTAACAACACAACTATTTTGGTTAAAATTAAAATTTTAACGGTCGAGCAGCAAGTTAAAGTTATACAATTTACTTACATATAAACCCTTACATTACACAAATTTGTCTATTTTTAACTCAACTTATTTTTGTCTGTTTTATATCTGTGACTATTGACACACAAAATACAACAAAGTATTCAACATTTTATCCATAAAGTTGTAAAGATAAACGCTGTATCAATGGCTTACCAAGCAAAAAATTAAAAATAACCCAACCAGGGTAGGTACCCACGAAATGGCTTAAAATACCCCAACAATAATTAGAGGCTGTATCACCCCACCATTAAGTTATCTGTTGGGTCATTTCAACCCACCTGTTTTATATGTATAGTTAAGAGTAAATATTCCCTCAATCCTCTGTTACTCATCAATCCTGAAGTGATTTACAGCTCAACCCCAGACAGCACAGCCACCTCATTAAAACGTTTTCTAGCCTCTTCTCTGTAGTGAGGACTGAGCTCTTTAGCTCTCAACGCCTCGCTCAGATTCTCCCTCAAGTTGCTTCCGAGTCTTGTTGACTCCTGGTGCGTCGTAGCTTCTGTGTTTATTGTCTGGATCAGGCTTTTCTCTGAGTTCAGCAGCCAGTTAATCATCTCCTCCAGTTTGGGACCGAGAGCCACGATAGCTTTGACAGCTTGACACAGCTCCTTGATGTTCTCCTGTGTCTGCTTTAGCTTGTCAGGTATCGGATCGTCTGGAGTCATGGCCAAGCTGAAGTTGTAGCCTTTCATCTGGAGGCTGATCTGGTGGTCCTCTAAAGGGGGTGGGGGTGTTTGGGTAAAAGTTACAGATGGTGTTTTATCAAAATTGGGCTTAGGAATGTTGTCAAAAAACAGGATTGGAAAAGCTGAAAATCAAACATCTCATGCAAAAGTATTTACACTCGTAATAATACCCTAATATGATATAACACTCCAATTCCACCCCCTATAATTAAAACACAGTAAATAGGACACGCTTAATATATCATCAGAATATCTAATCTGGTTTAAATCTTCTATTCTTAATGTGCTACTGCCATCTAATGGACACATATTAATATGATCTGGTCTGACTCACGGTGCTCATCCTTAATCTTCTGCAAACACTCGGACAGGCTGCTGTTGGGGGCGCACTTATAACTCGACATCAGGGTTTGCCACTTTTCCTGCAAACACTCATAATTTTCCTGCTGCTTGTTGAACGTTTCTGCAAAGTCATTGAAACGCTGATCCAGGTCTGGCACGCCGACTTGCCGTGTAGTAATCCTGCCCCTTCTGCCCTGGAAAGCTAAGGAAAAACATCATATGAGCAGTTAGGCATGAAATAAGGCAACAACATGTTAAGATCACATAATAAGTGAAGTGTTTACTAGAGGGTAAATGAGATCTTCTTGCAGACTGTGGTTCTCCAAGAATAGGCTGTCTCTGGAAAACAATGATGGTTACGTTGGATTAGTTTTACAGGAAAGTAGGCGAAGGACCAATCAGTAACTACGGTTTACGAAGGTTTTGGGACAATAGTAGTGATTAACTATTAGTTTGTTAGATTTAGATTTGATTAGAAACACTAATACAAAGTTTGTGGACATTTCACCAGCACACTCGAGTTTTCACTGAGTCTGAGAACCCAAAGGTGCAGTTTATTTACTTGACCGAAATCCACGACCAAGACAAAGAAGCTATAAATACACAAGAGTAACCAATGGGAACAAGACACATGGACCAGGGGATCACGTGACAGAAACACATGGAGAACAATGATCACATGACAAAGACAAAACAGAAAGTAAAAGGGATGAAAAATTAACATGAACTCAAAACAAACACAATATAATATAATAATATAAAATTCATTGTCATTGTGTAAGGTACGTGTACAGAGCCAATGAAATGCATTTTTCTCATATCCTATCTTAGTAAGTTGGGGATCAGAGCGCAGGGTCAGCTATGATGCAGTGCCCCTGGAGCCAGGTGTTTCTGGTCTCAGAATTAACAACTCAGCACCTTAAACCATTTGAGCCACCACTGCCCCTTACAATAAACCATAAAACAAGAAACAAACATAAAACATAAAACCCAATTACTATTTGTATACATGACCTGCTTAAGAAATTAGTCTCTGTTTTATGAGAATTCGGCCACAGATAAGATTTAAAGGACCACTGAATAATTAAGTCTAAATACAAATATAAGAATCGTGATATAAGATTTGGCCATATCGTCCAGCTCTACAATGACATATTATTATATATATATATATTTTATAAAATGCAAAATATATTATTTTATCCTTAATTTGACTTCATTCTCTGAACGACAGTGATCTGAAATTTATTTTAAATAAATTATTATATTATATAATAAACCTAATAACAAAAGCACACAGATTTCACTGTTGATAACACACGGTTCCAGAAACGGAGAGAAAAAGTTTAATTGTTTAAATTTTACTTTCTCATTAATTAAATCAAAGCTGGAGTTTCTCACCTCTTCCTCGGAGGACGAATTTTCAAAGCAGCGACACAAACCGCTCATCCAGTTCATTTTAATCCGAGTTTTAACACAAATTTAAAAAATTGTGTGTTAAGTTCGCAGTGACGTCCGGTCACGAGGATCACGTGAGGTAAAATTTACCTGTCCAACGTGTTTTAATGTGTATTAAAGCAATTAACCACGAGAGGGCGCTAATGTACTGAATTCATTCATTCATTCATTTTCTATACCCGCTTATTCCCTAATTCCGGCTCACAGGGATCTGCTGGAGTCTATCCCAGCCGGAAGTGGTACACCCTGTACAGGTCACCAGTCCAGCACAGGGCCACACACACACTCACACTCACTCGTATGGGCAATTTAGAATCACCAATCAACCTAACATACATGTTTTTGGACTGTAGGAGGAAACCGGAGAACCCGGAGTAAACCCACGCAAGCATAGGGAGAACATGCAACTCCACACAGAAAGACCAGTACCGGAATTATTCAATTAAACAAAAATTACACACACACATACATACACATAGCTCTTCTCTGGCTGTAAACCTAAATTGTTATGGACCATCAACATCCAACCAGTCAGGAAAAGACTTTTATATGTATTATATATATATAATATATATATATATATATATATAGATTATATATAGATATAGATAGATAGATAGATAGATAGATAGATAGATAGATAGATAGATAGATAGATAGATAGATAGATAGATAAATAAATAAATAAATTCGAGACAATTAACTTCCTCCCAAATCAGAGACTGGGGCGTTTGGGTATATGATTTGTCTCCATATTCTGGAAAATCTTGCTTAGTTCCGCTTTGCACTCTTCTGTATGTTATCAAGCACACACACACACACACACACACACGTAAAAGATGCTCAAAAGTGACACAATAGACAACAGCGCTGTAAATAATGGTGGAACAGCTGTTTGTAATTTGCGCTTTGCGCCGCAGTGTGGATGAAGCGCAGCTACCTGCTGTGCGCGCGATGCGGACGGCTGCAAGCGGGCTGATTTCCTCTCCTCCTGTCTTCACACACACACCGTATCATTTTGCTGTCATCCAGGGTGTCGTTAGACTCGGCGCGCAAGGGGGAGCGCTGCATGGAGAAGAAAGAAGCGTTTGACGGACGGAAAAGCGCACTTCGGGTTTTTTTCTTTATCACACTGAGCGCCTCTGTCTCCGGATGCAGGTGCTTGTTATGCTTAAAGACAAGCCAAAAAAAAAACCGCTAATCGGCCATGTGCTTAGTAGAAAAAAATAATCAAAGGAAATAATAAGTTTGCATGCTCTCTCTGTGCGTCAGGGGTTTAGTCCTTAGTCTAAATACATGTGTTGTATGTTGATTGGTACCTGAAAATTGTTTGTAAGTGTGTAAATATGAATGCTTTTATTTGTCACATATACTTTACAAGACAGTGAACTTCTTTCTTCGCATATCCCATCTTAGTAAGAGTATCTTAGTATCCATCTGAACATATTCTATCTCAGTGCTCAGTGTCAGCTATGATGCAGTGCCCCGGAAGCAGGGAGCATTAGGGACCCAACAATGGTTAGCTAGCAGTGGTGGGGTTTTAACCCCGGTCTTCCAGGTCTTTAGATCAACAGCTCAGTGCCTTGATCGTTTGAGCCACCACTGCCATTACAGTGTGTGTGAGTGTATATGTATTGGTTGACACTAAGGGTCTCTTAGACTCCAGGCTTCTTGACCCTCTGTATGATAAACAATACAAAAAATGTATGGATGGCATTTAGGGAAAGGATGAGACTTTAATATTAAGCAACTTGTAAAAATGATGCTGTGTTGGCTTAATTTCACTGCACCTGAGAATGGTAAAATGGCATTGTGGGTAATGTAGGAAACTGCTAAGCAACCTGTATTTCATCCCAGCTGACTGGTCCCCATGCCAAGATTTTGCAATCACCTTGGACGATTCGCTGTTTGACCACTGCTCGCAACCTTGGCTTAACTATGGACAATCAGTTTTGCTTTTCCTTGTATGTTGCTAACGTAATGTGATCCTGCAGGTTTATCCTCCAAAACATCAGCAAGATTTGACTATTTTCATATATTCAGGTCACTCAGTTGCTTGTTCTCTCACTGCAACTCTTTCCTGGCAGGTCTTCCTCTGAGAGCAATTCCTCCTCTGCAGATGATTCAGAATGCTGCATGTGTCGTTTTCGACCTACCAAAGTTTTCAAACACCACCCCACGGCTGCCCTCCATTCACTGGCTCCCAGTAGCTGCACACATCACATCCACTGATCACTGATGCTTGCCTACAAAGCCAAAAACAGAGCAGAACCCTTCTACCTCGGAGCACTCATCACTCCTCGCAAGGCACCACGATCCCTTAGATCCACAAGTACTGCTCAACTAGTCCCACCATCCCCTAGGAGACAGAGTAGGTCTGCATCTAGACATTTCTATGTTCTGGCACTAAGATATTGCAACATGTTAAACAACAATAAAACCAACATAACCATAGAAGTTGTTTAATTTAATAAAAGGTAATTCAGCATGGTGGCTTAGTGGTTAGCACCGTTGCCTCACAGCAAGAAGGGTTTGATTCCTGGTAGAGGCATTTCTGTGTGGAGTTTGCATGTTCTCGCCATGCTTGTGTGGGTTTACTCCGGGTTCTCTGTTTTCCTTCCACAGTCAAAAAACATGTATGTTAGGTTGATTGGTGATTCTAAATTGCCCATAGGAGTGAGTGTGAGTGTGTGTGACCCTGTGATGGACTGGTGACCTGTCCAGGGTGTGTCCCTCCTGCCTTTTGCACTTTCAGAGTTGGCTGGGATAGACTCCAGCAGATCCCTGTGATCCCGAATTAGGAAATAAGCGGGTACAGAAGATAAATGAATGAAAATGTAATTCAATAAAAGCTAATTGTGATGATAATTTTGTCGAAAATCACTTTAGTAAGATTGATGCTTATGTGATTTAGGGTAAAATTCTCCGCTTAACATTCCTTTAAAAATGTTTCTCTGTGAATCAGAAGCATCTCTAGGTATTTTTTTTTCAAGAAAACCAAGAAATCTTAGCAGGACCATTTAACAAAAAACAGGTTTGACACATTTTATCATCCTGAAATATACACTCATTCCTAAAGATTGTTTCTATCATAGTTTAAAGCACTTTAATTTTTAATATGACAACTTTTCTGCTAGAAATTTTAATACTCAGATCTATCATATATATTTCCCCTGAAGGAGCAACTAGTAAAGAATAATGGGTGCTGTAAGTATGTGCAATTATGAAATTGCATTGTTACTAAAAATACCGCATTTCATGAATGCACTCATTACCTACCAAACCACCAGACTGCAGTGTGCAAGTTGTACCTGCTAAACTTGCCTGTTTGTTGAAATGGCAATCCAAGAATATATCTATTATATATATATAGATATATATATATATATATTTTTTTTTTTTTTTTTTTTTTTTAAATATTAAATAAAGAATTTAGAAAATTGTTTTTATGCAAAACATCATTTCATTTCAACCAAATATAGTACAAACTGGTGTCCCATACAGGATCAGATGACTAAATAGGACACCAGTCTGTACTATATTTGGCTAAGATGATGTTTTG
>VCAZ01000067.1:1165000-1190000 GCA_005784505.1 Bagarius yarrelli | reverse complement strand
GAACCCGAGCCGCAAAGCCAGACCCCCTGAGCATTTCGGGCTCGAGCAGGAACCGGTTGTTGCTTCCAAACAAAGGAAGAGTGTAGAATACGACCTGAAGAAACTGATGGAGGTAAAGAGCGAAAGAAAAAGTACTGTAAATGAGAGAGTATCAAAAAGTTTCACCTGTACAGACGCGTTTCAGTAGTCAAACTGGGCTGTAACAGTTTTACTCTGATCGACCAATCAGTGGACGGAAAAATGCTGACGTCATTGTGGGCCAGCTAGCTGGTGCTGAGATCTGATTGGTTAAAGAAACGGTCTTGAGATTTATTAACCAATCAGCAATCTGCCACCGCTGATATAGTTTAAGTTTCATGGGCAGCGCTACTGATTCTGAAGTCTTTGTTAGATTAGATTAACATGGCAGCACATAGAAACTGAAATCTGATTGGACAAAAAAAATCTAACATCCACATACAGGTACTGGAAGCAGTGCAGCAAGAGAAACACTACGAAATGAAGAGAATAAACTGTTGGAATAAATTAATACAATTTAATGAAACAAATATTAGAATTGAGGTTGTAAATGTAGGTCAGTGTTTCTGTGTTTAGAACCGCAGAGAAGGACATACTGACCCTGACTGCACACGTAGAGTTCCAATCAGGTTACAATGCAATAATGTTTATTAAATCAGTTCAGTTGTTTTTAAATTATAATTTTAACACAGATTGACGAGGAGCTGCGTGGGAACCGAGACACACCAAGACGAAAATTCAGGAAACGTAGTTCTGTTCGAATGCCGGACGACATCACTGAGGAGGAGCTGGACAACGTGGCTGACCGCCCAAAAGACAAAATTCTTGATAAAGAAAATGTAAGTTTGTGTTATTTTACAATGATAGTAAAATAATTACATAATATTATCAAATGCTGTATCTCAGTAAGTGTGTTTGCATTAAATTCTCTGCATTTTGACCAATCGGAATTAAGTATAATGAAGGAGATGATGAGAAAACATGGGAACCATATTGTTGCAGCCTGTCCTGTCATCTGATGTATTAGGGGAGCAAATTTGTCCTTGCTCATCAGCCGGAACAGACAATTTTGATCTTCCTTTTGCTTTTACGATGACAATCTCGATTATGCAAAAATTTTTGTCCTGGCACCTAGGGCAGCACATGTCACCAGTGCAGACAAAAGACTTTGGACACGAAGACTGAGTGCAGGAACCCGTACTGTCAAGGGGTCAAGGGGCAGTTTTGCGGGCCCTGCTTGCGGAACCGCTACGGAGAGGATGTCCGTACAGCTCTGTTAGATCCGGTGAGAACGGTGTTTGTTGGTGGGAATTGTGTTTGTAGGAAATTGTGATTTTTTTTTTTTTTTTTTTTTATTCATGTGGAAAACCTGCTAAACAATAGCATGACACTGCATACATCTATACTATATAGTACAGGCAAGTAGGATGTGTAAAGGGGAAGTTGTAGCTCAGTGCTTAAGATGTTGGACTGCTAATTGGAAGATCAGGGTTTGATTCTGAGCGCCACCAAGTTGCCACTGTTGGGCCCCTGAGCAAGGCCCTAAACCTCTAGTTGCTCAGTTGTATAAATGAGATAAATGTAAGTCACGTGAATGGTTCCATTTACAGCATTTGGCAGACGCCCTTAACCAGAGCTCCTTACATTTATCTCAGTTATACAACTGAGCAATTGGGCGTTAAGAGCCTTGCTCAGGGGCGCAGCAGTGGTGGCTTGGTGGAGCTGGGAATCGAACCCACAATCTTTGGGTTGGTAGTCCAACACCTTAACCATGAGCCACCATTTGCCCAGCTTCCCAGATGATCTACTGTTTCTGTCCGGATTTTAAACGATACATACGATGAACACCTTACTATCCCATGAGCCCACGGGAGAGACGACGACTCGTATACAGAAGTAGTGGAGATCGGCAACACGGCACTTTTTCGAGTGCTTAAAGTACTTTTAAAGTACTGTTCTACTTGTTTAACATCCTTTAAGTTAAACATAATCCAATTTTAATTTCCTGTGACATCATAGGTCATGTGACAATATAAACATAGCATTCATACTACCTCGTATTGTATAGAATGCATTTTTTAAAGATATTTTTGCCTTTATTTTCGGGACAGAGGGATAAAATTGGGCAGATAGATGGAGGGGGGTGGGTCCAGAAGGAATCCAAGCCGGAATCGAACCCTGGTCGCTGGAGCACAATGACTTGCGCATGTGGGTGCCAGCAGCTTAACCCACTACACCATGACGCCGGCCTTTAATTTTATTATATTATTATTATTATTGTTATTGTTATTATTATTATTATTATTATTATTATTATTATTATTATTATTATTATTATTATTATTATTGGATGCGTTACCAGTAACTAAAATTAAGGCATCGTCCGAATAATACCGTATAATACTTAAGTATGTACTACATTTAAGTAAATACGCACTTCCTGAATGTTAAAAATTTACATTCTATACCGTACAGTTACGGGTAGTATGAATGAAATGCAGATGTTCCACATCCACTATTTTTATATAAACGGGTGATGTACTAAATTTTAAGTATAGTGAAATTTAACTAGAAGGAACAATAAATTTTAGTTTTTTCTAAGTAAAACATTAAAAAAGTGCCGTCGCCGTTTTCCGTTACTCCCTCATGAGTATCCGTGCACGAGTAATAGGTCAGTTTTTTTAAGTGTATTCAGTAACTACATTAAAATAAAAAAATATTGTGTTGACTCAAATGTTGTACATAATCAAGTAATACAATGTTACGCAATATTTGGCGCAGCACTTATTTTAATTGTTACTTATAGAAACAGTAATATATTAAAACCAGCGCAATAATATACACGTTTAGTGTTTGTCAAACTGGGTATAGTCTTAACAGCGTTCCGTAGCCTGATCCTGTTCCACTGCTGGGTTAAACTCTGATGATTGCTTAAAAGTGTGTGTGTGTGTGTGTGTGTGTGTAGACGTGGGAGTGTCCTCTGTGTCGTCGGGAATCTGTAACTGTAGCCTGTGTCGTAAACGGGACGGACGGTGTGCCACCGGAGCTCTTACTCACTTAGCCAAAACATTATGGCTACGACAACGTGAAGGAATATCTGGATAGGTATGTGCACTTTATTTAGCTTTTAAAAAAAACTTAATTTCTTTTTTAAATTATTATTATATTTCTTTATTATATTAGGGACGAGTTCATTAGGGGGGACGGCTCATGTTAGATGTTTTGGGGAGAAAGTCAGGGAAGCACAGATTGAGGTGGTTTGGACATGTCCAGAGGAGGGATAGTGAATATATTGGCAGGAGGATGTTGGAAATGAGCTACCAGGCAGAAGGTAAAGAGGAAGACCAGAGAGGAGGTATATGGATGCGATAAACGAGGACATGAAGTTAGTGTGTGTGAGTGAAGAGGATGTAGAGAATAGGGGTAGATGGAGACAGATGATTCGCTGTAGAGACCCCTAAAAGGAAACAGCCGAAAGGGGAAGAAACAGATAATGAATGGTTATCCTGGTAATGGGAATTAATTTGCCTGCACCACCTTTCAGTAAAATCCGTTTGTTACTATTGTAATATTTGTCAATATTTTAGTAAGTTAATAAAGTCTTGTATGATGATTTATTTGAAATATTAACACAATATTGTCAAAAAAGTATTGTTTTACTTGGCTGTATCGATATTTTTACACAGCACTAGTTGTAATGTTCATGACTAATTAATTTTTTATTTCCCCCTCTAATTTTTGTTTTTGCAGTCTGCAAAAGGATCGAGACTGATGTAAGGTCCTGATCAAACCTGCGTCTTTTTCAGCCTTTTCTCTACTGTCCTCATCTGTAGACTATGTAAGACCACAACAGAGATGGGAATTCCCACTTGTTATGGTACACCGAGAAGGGAAACCAAAAATCTGTTTTTAAGGGTTCTTTTATAATTTTTTCCAACTTTTCACACTGGAGTAACACAGCTGGCACGTCCAGGCAAACCTGCAGGTCCGATGCTTTAAACACAAACGTGTGGTTTGGTTAGCCATCCAGTCATATCTAAATGAACAATTTATGCGAAATAAGTATTCAGTTTACAAATAATTTCGGTAAATGTTTTGTGCCAAGTAGCAGCATCCATAAAAACAAGTGCGCTTAGATATCCATAAATATTTTATTTACAGATATGCACAGATATTTCTGGATTTTTACATTAAATATTTTACAGGTGCAGAAAATTCACATTACCACCAGACAAGTCAGTTATTTGTTTTTGTTTTTTTCGCTTAGACTTTTGCATATATTTGACAAACAACAGGAAAGAAATGTTGATGGATACAGATAGATGGATTTATTTGATTAATTGATTTTTCCTGATGTTTGTCGTGTTTATCTGTTGGATTGACCAGCACTCTTTGGATCATTGCAAACTCTTTACTAGGTTTTAAAGCATTTTAGATTGCATGGTTCTGGTAGCTCCTTAAATCCCCTTGTATTCTTCACATTATGCGCTTAAAAAACATTTCTTTCTTTTTTTTATTGTTTGTTGTGTACTGGTTCTTCATTCATTGGACTTTGCCACTAGATTTGAAATGCAGTCTATCAGTAAATGATTAGAACCGTACTGCCAAGTTTGTTTGTTTTGGGGTTTTTTTTTCCCTTTACCGTATTATCCGTCTGCATGTTCTCTCGCTTGGTGTTGTACAAAATCATAGTAGTTTTTTAAATAAATACTTGATTTTATTTTTGTGTCGATCATGGTTTTTTTTTTTCTTCCAATATTTAAATTCAGTGGCCGGCGGTGCATTTGATACCTGGGCCTTGAGTGGAGACTGTTACACCACTTAATACCACCACTATCACGTCACAAGTATAGAGACCATCAATACTATACAAACACACAATATAACACGGCGCGTCATTACAGACAGAGAGACAGTTCACATATCGAGGATGAGAAACATTTTTATTAAAGCAAGAAAACCCATTTAACACAAACACTCCAAACCTCTACACTGCAACCACAAATGTACCACATACAACATCTGGCGCAGTCCAGAATCAATATTTATTTTAATATCACAAAAAATGGAAAAGTCTGCCTTAAAAAAATGTCCCAGCCATTGTGGGTGTGAAAATTCTAATTCAACTGTACAGACGTGGTTCGTTAGTCTGTCCAAGGCTGTAACAGTTTTACTCCGATCAACCAATCAAAGGGACAAAAATGCTGACGTCATCGTGGGCCAGCCAGATGGTGCTTAGATCCGAACTCCAAATCGTCTTTAACCAATTAGCAAACTGTCACTGCTAATATAGTTTAAGTCACATGGGCATCACTACTGAGTGTGATTTGTTTATCTTTAAAGGTAGACAGACAGAAATATAAACTTTTTCCCATCTCGAATTCTGCATTCTGATCTGCCTGGAAATGAAGGGGGGGGGGGGATGAAGGTTTTAAGATGATTTAAAGTGTCTCTTTGTTTCCAACATCACGTTGTTGATTATTTTCCTATAACCACCATGTTTTTTTTCCTTAAAAAGCCTATTAAATGAGAAAATGTAAAAAATAAATTTAAACTGTTATATAAGAGTCTGTCTATAATAGGACATGTTAACACATCAAGTTCCTTATTACCCATTTAGCATTTTTAACAGGTTTTAAGTTGTATATTGGTATAAAGATGGGGGGAAAGGAGGATGGTCGCTAAGCTATTAGCATTGCTGGAGATTGACTCTCACCCCCTGTATGAAACAGTTTTATCTTTAAGAGTAATATGGAAGGTCCTTTCTTCCTGCTGCTCCCAGTAAACAGGCTCCATATATTAAATCTGCATGCAGCATGTTGCAACATTTGCATGTAATAACACTATTTTGACCTGTGTATTATTATCCTAGTGCAGTTTGTTGCAATAAAAACTGTGCAATAATAATTTTGTGCACTATTACCCTATCGCAGGAGTCGGAACCCGCGATGTGGCTCTTTCACCCCTCAGCTGTGGCTCCCTGTGGCTTTTTTATAAAAAAATTATAGAATAAATAAATAGTATTTGATCTAAATTTATTTTATTTTAGGTTTTTTTTGGGGTTTTTTTTAATTCTGAGTTTGAAGACAATGGTGATGTAACTTTAAACTACGGGTATGCGACACCCGCCGGCACGCGAAACATGGAATCTTCGACACTTATATGAACATTAAACAGCCTGCATTTTGAGTCGGTCTTCAGATCCACATACATATGTAAGCAGGTCTTCTCCAATATCAACTATATATATATATATATATATATATATATATATATATATATATATATATATATATATATATATATATATATATTATATAAACACACCGCTTATGCCTCCGGGACGACAGCTTACAGTCCTGTGTGAAAATGAAGGTGACGTCTTATAACCCTGATGTGGAGACGCTGTGCGCTGAGGTTCAGGAGTAAAAATCACTTTCACAAGTGCTCTATTTTCTCCGGAAAAAACTGGTCCAAATCGCTCTCTGCGTGTTAAAGGTTGGGGGTGACCCCTGGACTAGTGCAATTCGTCAGATTTAGAACAATTTGTTGAAAGTACAACTATTGTATTGTTTTTGTTCTTTTGTATTTATACACTGTACTGTCCCTACTTTATTTCTTTCTTTTTCTATCTTCTTTTCCATGCTGCTGTAAGAGTGTGGCCAATTAAAGGTATATCTTAGAGAACAAAAAACAAGTCTGTTACAGTGACTATATTTCTATTATTTACAGTGAATTAGGAGAGATTTTTATCGGTATTTTTTTTTCATACACTGATTTTTTTTCTTTTTTAAAATATATTTTTTAGGCATTTTCCCCTTATTGATAGAACAGAGTTAAAATGGAGGAGATACAGGGAGACCGGAAGGCACCTGAGCCGGAGTTGAACGTTGGGTGGGTCGCCAGAGCGCAACTGCCCATGTTGGTGCCAGAACCTTAACCCACTAGACCACGGCGCCGGCCCATACACTGACTTTTACTTAAATAAATAAAGTTTTTTTAAGTTTAGGATTCACAGCATGGTGGCTGGGTGTATTTAGTTTGCTCAATTTTGCACTTTGCAGCCGAAATAATGCACCTCAACCTGCCAATGCACCAACATGCCCCCTTCCTAATGTGACATCACAGGGATTTACGCGTGACAGGTTTACACAGTAAAAACGGCATGAAGCTTACACATAGAAAAATGTTCCTCTGAATGCTGTGAGCACATACTGGCCTCAGTCTGCGGGTCAAAGTCTGCAGTTTAATCAGCTTTATCAGGTTTTAATATGCGAGCTCGGATTCGTGCACATGTAAAACTATTCTGCGAAACGCCACGATGACGTCTGATTGAAGAACTCCTGCGTTTTCTTTCGGTTCTGTTTAACAGTGGCTAAGGTGCTGGGCCAGAACCAGAAAACTGTGGGTTTAATTACCAGCACCACCAGGTTACCACTGCTGGGCCCCTGAGCAAGGCCCCTAACCCCCAATTGCTGATTTGTAAATGTAAGGAGCTCTGGATAAGAGCATCTGCTAAAGTTAGTATTAAACCATATAATTAATGAGGTGAAGTAATAGAAGTTCTGACAAACTTAAAAAAAAAATTTAGTAAACAAAAGAAATAATGACAAAGAAAAAAAAAAAAGATAAACCGGCGAAATTAAATGGCGGCTGTGGAAATACTGAAATTTCATAATAAGAAAAAATATTTTTTCTTTATGATTATCAACATTTGCTCTCTAACAGCTCGTACTTAATATTTATAATTTTAGAGGACAAAACAGCTTTAGTGCTTAATTCCATTGTGTTTGACTTGATTCATTCGTGTGTTGATTCAGTTGTTTCGATTCTATTGTGTTTTGACCTGATTCTTTTGTGTTTAGACTTAATTTCGTTGTTTTGATTTTGTTGTGTTTTGATTCCTTTGTGTTTTCACTTGATTCTGCTGTGTTTAGACTTGATTTTGTGTTTTGGATTGATTCCATTGTGTTTCAATTCTGCTGTGTTTTGACTTGATCCCGTTGTTTCGATTCTGTTGTATTTAGGCTTGATTCTGCTGTGTTTTGGCTTGATTCTTGATTCTGTTTGTGTTTAGGCTTGATTCTCTTGTGTTTAGGCTTGATTCTGTTGTGTTTAGGCTTGATTCTCTTGTGTTTAGGCTTGATTCTGTTGTGTTTTGGCTTGATTCTGTTGTGTTTAGTTTAGGCTTGATTCTGTTTGTGTTTTTGGCTTGCTTTGTGTTTAGGCTTGATTCTCTCGTGTTTAGGCTTGATTCTGTTGTTGTGTTAGGCTTGATTCTGTTAGGGCTGCTTTGTGTGTTAGGCTTGATTCTTGTTGTGTTTTGGCTTGTTGTGTTTCTTGATGTTTTCTTGTTTGTGTGTTTTGGCTTGATTCTGTTGTGTTTAGGCTTGATTCTCTTGTGTTTAGGCTTGATTCTGTTGTGTTTAGGCTTGATTCTGTTGTGTTTAGGCTTGATTCTGTTGTGTTTTGGCTTGATTCTCGTGTGTTTTTAGGCTTGATTCTCTTGTGTTTAGGCTTGATTCTGTTGTGTTTAGGCTTGATTCTGTTGTGTTTAGGCTTGATTCTGTTGTGTTTTGGCTTGATTCTGTTGTGTTTTGATTCTGTGTTTAGGCTTGATTCTCTCTCGTGTTTAGGCTTGCTTGATTCTGTTGTGTTTAGGCTTGATTCTCTTGTGTTTAGGCTTGATTCTCTTGTGTTTAGGCTTGATTCTCTTGTGTTTAGGCTTGATTCTGTTGTGTTTAGGCTTGATTCTGTTGTGTTTTGGCTTGATTCCATTGTTAAGGCTCGATTTTGCTGTTTCGATTTGATTCCGTTGTGATTCCATTTTGCTCTGTTTTGGCTTGATTTTGCTTTATTGCAGCTCGATTTCGTTGTGTGTCGATTCCGCCGCTCTGTTTCAGCTCGATTCTGTTGTTTTGACTTGACTCCGTTGTGTTTTCGAACTTCGTCAGAGTCGCGTTTTGCACTAATGCACCACCGTATAACTAAAATACCTCTCCAAATGATCGAATTCAAGTGTTACAATCACAAACATAAACGAATGTCCTTCGACCTCCAAGATAAGAATGTGTTCGTGTGTTTTTTTTTCTCTGTAAATATGATGGTAAATTCTTGTCTGTGTTAATCATAAACATAAGACGTAAAATGACAGACTAAATACTAAAGAACAAATAAACAAAATAATAGCGTTTTTTGTCGCTGTCCTCGCCAATCACTCATACACACTATAATTAAGACAGATTTATTCACTTTTAATTTCAAGTGTTATGCAGGCAAGGATCTTCCTCTTTTTTCCGTTTTTAACCCTTTATCATAACACATTTGTACAAAGTTATTTTTAAAAATATCAATAAACTGCAGCCTTTCAGGCTAACCTGGCAAAAGAAAAAGATAATAATGCAATGAGCACAAAGTAACATCTTAGAAAAAGATTTACAAATGAGATGCCACTAGAAAATATTAAAGAAAAAAATAGTTATCACACAAAATATTACCAAAAAACATCTAAATTGTTTGGTATTAACAATTTATATTGATTTTTTTTCACCCATTTTTTTTTTGTCTTCTGAAATGTGTTATGGTGTGAGAGAAGAATTTGTATAAATTAAAAAGCTAGGGGTTATGTGTATAAAAAGGACCACACGTAGAAAGAAGTCATTGCTTATAGCAAAAAATTACAAAAAACAAAAACAAAAACATGCACATAATTTTCTGACTCAACAGCGAACGATACACACACATCAGCGACTGGAAATGGGCAAATATCGAAATAAGGATAAATAATAAATTAGGGATATTAGACAGTCTGTGGTAACAGATAGAAGAAGGAATCTGAGGGTAAAAGGACATGAGAAAAACATAAAACATTAAAAAAAAAAAAAAAACCTCACAAATTCATTTTCCACAAATTAAAAGAAAAAAAAAAACCAAAACAAAACACACCACCAGACACATTTTAGAACATCGAACTGAGCTAGGAGAGCTTGACTGGCCGAGCAGGTGGCCGCAGATCTGCCATGACTCGGGAAGCGGATGTCTTTAATGGCACTGTCACCAGGGATATAACGATGATGAAGATGCTGATCAGAACCAGAGGAGGAAGAAGTTAAGATGAAAACCGAACGGAGATTTACAAATGATGTCTCCTTACTGGCCACAGTGCTTACTAGCATAAAAAAAGGGAACACGTGGTCAGCGGTGTGCAGCTGTACACAAAATCATCATCATCATCATCATCATCCATATGTTAAAAAAAACTCAGCTTCTCCCTTCACCCCGCCACCCCACCTCAGAACACCCCCTCCTCACATCAACCCCTTTTTTACTCCTCCATTATGAGCCTCTTGCTCATCACTTTAAGTTTATAAGGCATTATAGGACAGTTCATATGACTTTTGAGATGCAAAAAGACCTTTAGGCTGTTCATTGTGGTTTCATTTGTTAAAAGAAAAAACAAAACAAAAAAAACCCAAAAACTATTCTGCCTCCTATTTAATGTAAACATGATTTCACAAGGATTGTCTTAATAGTATTGCTTTCATTTCACTCGTATCAGGAAGCCAAATTCACCTGTTCTGGTTTAATATTTTTTTCCCCTGCCTCCCAACATCATTTCTTTTATTCATATAGGAATGTATCGTCTCTCTCTTTTTTTTTAATATAAATCTGTTAGTGATTTTTTTTTTTTTTTCTTCAATTTGTGCTTTTTAGGACGCTTTTCATCACTGTATCCGGTACCGTCCCTTCCCTCTTCTTCGTTTCTCTTAGAGGTTTGCTTAAGAGCTGCACAAACATGCAAAAGCACGTCGTCTGCTGATGCAATGACTCAAAAAAAAAAAAAAAAAAAAAAAAAATCGACCAGGTGTTGAACCTCAGGTATGTGCCGTCCCTTATCTTGTCTGAAGGCAAGGAGAAAATTATAGGAAAAAATTAATTAATTAAAAAAAAAAAAAAAAAACACTGCCTGGTTTACTTTAAAAAAAAAAAAAAAAAAAAAAAGAAACTACATTTATATTAAGTCACCGTTTCCTGCAATAAGTCGATCTATAAATGAAAAAAAGGTGTAAAATTTTGTGCATAGAGACCTACATAAATCCTACAGACTCTTTATAGTGGATTTGTGTACTGCGATTGACAGACAACTGCCCCCCCCCCAGTGCTCCTGGAAATAAAACGTTCTCCTACAAGCTCAGTTCATCTTATTTTCTATAAATCGCTGTACGTCTCTTAAAAACCAAACGGTAAATTTATCATTCTTACATTCTTATTATCATAATTCTTTTTTACAATTTCATTTCAAAAATCTGAAAAGCCAATGCGCTCCAAGAGCCGTCCAAGTCTCGAAAAGAAAAAAAGAAAAGTACAAACAAACAAAAAGACAGACAAACTAAAAAGCTGAAATATCAACATGGTGCTTTGAGCGGAGGAATGGAGCACAGCCTGAGCTTTACTACTCAAACTCCTCCTCTAGGTTGTTAGTCGTGGTGGGCGTGGCCGGGTCGGAATCCTGCGAGATAGACGCGACGGTGACGATCCTAGGCGAACCCAGCGCCTCTTCTACCTCGTCCTCCATGTCCTCGGTGGTGAGGATGGCCAGTGCAGCGCCTCCTTTTTTGCCCTGATGGGTTTTAATGTGCTTTGACAGGTGGTCACTTCTCATGAATCGCTTGGAACATTCCGGACACTCGAACCTCTTTTCACCTGAAAAGCACAGCGGAATTATTTTTTTTTTTGAGTATTTTTCTAAAACCTTCTTAGTATGCTTTAAGCTTTGGGGTTTAAACATTTACACAGGTAAGCTGCATTTTGGGCCCTTACGCAGGGCTCTTAAAACCTTCTCTAGAACTAGCAGCACTGTAACAAGACTGACCCCAACTTGCTAAGCTGGAATTTGCGGAGAGTAAAAAATTTCACCTTGTTTTAATGTATATATATGACAAGAAATCTTTATTTTAATCTGAGATTAAAGGAGGGACATACTATACCAATCTGATGTGCTTTCTTTGAGATAGTTGAGGTCAGCCAACCACAGCATTTACATCTGCTGTTCATGCTGAGCAAAAGACATAAGATCAGACCTGTGATTGGTCACTGCGATTGACAGGATGACGTGACCGAGACTATGTCATCCGTCCTACAGGCAAAAATCTGTGTCTTGTCTCCAGGCAACAGATGGCTATGGTGTTGCCGGCTGACTGATTTTTTTTGTTCTGCTTCTGTGGGGACGTGGTAGCACAGTGGTTAGAGTGTTGGACTACTACTTGGAAGATCGGGCACTGATTCCCAGCACCACTAAGTTACCACTGCTGGGCCCCTGAGCAAGGCCCTTAACCCCTAATTGCTCAGTTGTATAAAAGAGATGAATGGTAATCACTCTGGATAAGGACGTCTAGCAAATGCTTTAAATGAATGGTTGTCTTGGTCAGGGACCCGGCAACTAATGTGCTGGGAAAGAGTCTGAATGCAGACCTCACTACCAGAAATACCAGTTAAGAGCCTTGCTTCGGGCAGGCAACCTCCCTGATCATAGTATTTGCCCCTGCCCAATCCTTTTCTATATCAACATTGTCTGACTTCTCAGAAGTAGAATTGTTTGACGGTTTTACGTGGTGCGTGTTTGCATGTGTACCCGTGTGTGTCCTGCGGTGCCGCTGTAGCTCGTCGCTCCTTGTGAAGCGTTTTCCACAAAAGATCCAGTTGCAGACGAAGGGCCTCTCTCCGGTGTGCCAGCGCAGGTGAGCTCGCAGGTGAGACGTCTTGCCGTAGACTTTCCCGCAGCCCTCCATGTGACACACGTGCTGCTTCTTTTTCGACGGGTCGGTGTTTCTGTCGGAACGGCGACAGGTCGATAAGGTAGATAGATAGACAGACAGACAGACAGACAGAGACAGACAGACTGACCTTAATTACTACTGGTCTTAATATGTTAAAGGGCTCATCAGATGCGATTTTTTTCCAGCAATTTGATATAATTCTTTAGAGTCTTAATAAAAGTCTATAATAAACTTTAATTAAAAATGTTTATTGGTGGCGTTAAAATGAGTTCTGTTCACAGTGACACGTTCCGGTACACGATGCTGTAAATGCTAATGAGCTCTTTTTACCCCACCCTTCTGTTCTGTGTGGCATTTTCACTGCTCCAAAACCTTATTAAGGTTTATTAATCATTAAACAACACCATCAAAATTGTGATCAAAAGAAGCCAGATTGACCAGGAACACGCCCAATCCGGCAACACCGCTTATCTAATCATTGGAGCTGCTTTGGTCCGTGTGAGATCACAGAAACAGGCAACTAAAAGCAGCTTGAATTAAGAAAGAGGGTAATTAATTTGGATCTTTATCATTATAGGGTGGTTGTTTGCACATACCATCAACACTTATTTCAGTTCAACTTGTAAAAGTGCACGTTGCATCTGATGGGCTATTTGAGTTGTCAGTGCGTTTCTTACCTGCCCTCTCCGTCTCTGCAGTTGGGGCAGGAGCAGGCTACCCTGCGCAGCCTTTTGCTTGGTTGACCCTCCTGCTCTGTGGGACTCTGTGCCTGACCCAGCTGGTCCGGACTCACTGCGTTTAGACTGGCGTTGGTTAAGTTGCCCACAGTGACGGTTACAGGGCCGGAATGGACTTTAACACCCTCCTGACCCTGTTGCTGTCCTACAGAACAAAAAAAAAAAAAACCCACAAAAATACCAAAAAGTTCTGAATAAGCCTGAATAGCTGAGAACAATTCTGACAAAAAGTCTGTTACGATTCCTCTGTTCATATATAACCAGAATAACGCAGGCGTCTGTAAATTATCCTGACTTTATATTTAAGAATTCTAACCATGAACACGCTCCCCCTGCTATCTTCCCTATTTTATCCCTCTGTTCTATTAATAAATGCAAAAATTGTTATCCAAAATAAATTACTTAATTACTTATTTCTTTGTGGACTGGGCACATGTTTACTCACTGTAGTTTCTGATCAATCGGATGAGCGAGAGAAAGAAAAAAAATGAACAAACTGACCTTTGCGACTGCTTACAGTAGAACGGCGGGTGCTGTCACACCCGAGCTTAATCACTAATAATGCTTCAGTTTGCCAAAGTCACAGGACAAACAAACCAGCACTGAATGTTAAGATGCGCATTAATAAATCATTATTGCTTGAGCTTTTCAATCATAAGGATATAACATTTACATAGTAATAAACTGTTATAATACATTTGGATGATTGCTTATAACGGTGTATTAGCAAGGGTCTTGTGATACAATGCATATAACGATACATGGATCACGATACGATACATCACGATATATATTGCTGCGCCCTTATTTTTTTTCTGCCATGTTTGCTTCTGAGATGATGTCTGTATGCGTCAATGACAACTACAGGAGCGGAGGAGGAAGTCGTTAAACACAATCTAAGGCTTTTAATAAAAATATATTAACATAAATTTAAATATGTATCGATACTATAGGTAATAATATTGATATATTCTCTGAAAACTAAAATATCACAATACTTAGCCGTATCGATAATTTTTATGCAGCTCTATTTCTTACTATTTTTAACAGTTTTTAAAGGACTTTTATATTTGTTGTAAAAACAACAAAAATAAATAGCAAAGCGCTTAAACATGTGATATTTTACATATTAACCAGGGTGCTTTTTGTGCTAAACTTCAGAGTAAATCGTACATCAGTGGACTTACTTACCCTGCACCCCTGCGATGGTGAGTGGGACGCCCTGCACCTGGACCCCGGCGGTGCCTAGCCCTGCAATGTTGACCGTCTGCACTCCTGTCCCTGAGGCCAGCTGGGCCGTGTTCAGTGTGATAGGCGTTCCTCCGATGGTGAGAGGAGCGATCTGTGTGAACGTGCCGCTGCTCGGACTAGAGGCCACTGGAGCCAGTGTGAGCTGCTGAGCCATACCTGCGTTCTGGACCTGCACCGTCTGCCAACTGATTTGGCCGGTCGGTGTGAGCGTAGGCGCCCTGATAAGAACCTGTGCCGGGTTCTGGAAAGCCTGCAGCTGTACATTTTGCTGTAGCGGCTGCAGAGTTTGAGCTGGCTGCAACTGGATTGAGCCCTGGACCAGCTGCTGTGTCTGCTGTTGTGCCTGCACCTGCTGCGGCTGCTGGATCTGGATCTGCTGAAGCACCGGGTGACTGACGATGTGGAACTGCTGCACTTGGGCTTGCTGCTCGGACACTTGCAGCCCGTTGGACTGCACCGTGTTCTGGCTGTCAGGATCGCCTCCCTGGCCTCGTGCTTCTTTTTGCCCATCTGCACCTGCATCTGATGTCATGGAAACTGCAGTTAAGGCTGTAGCTTCTGCAGAGATGGAGTCTCCACCCCCTGATGTGGTCAGGCTGGTGGTAACAGATGTCGAGTCCACGCTGCTCGTGATCAACTGGCTGCCGTTGGCAATGCTTACATCGTTTGACTGAAGCAGCTGCACGGATCCCCCTCCTGCGGCCACATTATTGATGACAGGCAGAGCCAAGGTGACACCGCCAATGTTTATGGGTATTGTAGTGACCATGGGGGCTTGTGTGCCCTGAATGGTCTGCAGTTGGAGTGGAAATGAAGGGCGAATCTGCACAGGAATGGCCTGATTTGTGACACTTTGGGAAACTACGCTGGCTGACGTGGCTCTCGGAGAAGTGGCCAGGATGGCTTGGTTGTTAGCGGCGTTTATGAGTTGAATCTGCTCTGACTGAACGTTTAAAGTGGTCGGGTTGCTGGGGTTTATCTGGATCTGCTGACCGTCAGCGGTCTGTAAGTGTGGGATCACCTGGTACTGGATCCCTCCTGTTGAATTAGGCATGTTTTGGACTTGGATGATCTGAAACTGTTGCTGTTGCTGCTGTTGTTGTGCCACTGATGCATTGTTTACACTGGCCGATTTAACCTTTCGCCCGGATGTGGCGTCGACGGGGACCACGCTGGTTCCGGTTGCTATGGCAGCCACCCCAGGAGCCTGCATGTTGTCCTTGGTTACTGTTGCAGTAGCTGTGGCGGGCGAAGCGGCGATGATCTGCCAGCCGTTTCCTGTGAACTGAGCCGGGACTAGCTCCAGCTGCTGAGAAGCGTTCTGAAGCTGCACTAACCCTTGGCTGGGGTCAATGATGATCTGCTGCTGCACACCGGCCTGCCCCTCCCCGCCCACGCCGCCTATTTTACTGCATGTTGCTGCAAGCAGAGCGAGAGGAGATGGCTGTGCATCCTGCTCACACAAAACACACACACACACACACACACATAAAGAAAAAAAAAAGGAGAACAAAAAGAAAGCAGTGAGTGTTAGAAGATGTGGGCGGGATTACAGGAAGAGTGGGTGGGTGTTTGTGAACCACAGTTTCTCCATTTCTTACATGCACACGGCCTGCAAACTGGGTCACAGCAATAGTAAGACATGAGAATATACCTACATCGTTACCATGGGATGTTTTTGTCCTTGTGACTCAGTATAAGACTTTGGTCTATAATCAATATATCGTTATATTAAAAAAAACCTCTTATGTCTGTATCTTGAAGAATAAAAAAATAGTATGCAATTAGGAGGCTGCAATAAAACACCAAACGATAGAGCAGTCTTTAGGTACCAGTTTCAAAAAGTACAGTAAGTTACATTACATTACAATTGACATTAATTTACAGTGACAAACTGGCAAATATAACAAATAAAAAAATTAACTGAGAATACAGCGGTACCGTGACGTACGAGTGTCTCGAGATACGAGTCGTCTCTCTGACGATTTTTTTTGCTTTCAGTTGCGAGCTAAAATTCGGGGTTACGAGCAGCTTCAGACACCCAACCGCTAGTTGGCGTAGCGAACGCCACAGTAAACGCCGTAACATCCTCCGAGCATCCCGTGTCTCACTCGATAGCTAGTCAGACAAGCGCGTTAGCAGGTGGAGTCGTCTGATCTCCAAGGTAAACGCCGTGTTTTCATGCTTTACAGCAAAATTCACAGCTAAAGTGGATTTAAAGGCTAACGTTTTCAAATGCCTCTGTCTACAGCAGGTCAGTACCACTAGCTGAGTTTGTTCCGGGTCCCCAAAAAACACAGCAATTTTTTCATGCTTGTAAAATAAGAAAAATAAACTTATAAAGAAAAAATCTTGTATAAAAGCAATACAATAGCAATAAACTGGTTTTATTAAGTATATTGTACAGCATTTACCTTGGAGATCAGACGACTCCACTTGATAACGCGCATGTCTGACTAGCTATCTTGCTTAGGGGCCCAGCTGTGGCGGCTTGGCGAAGCTGGAAATTGAACCCTCAATCTTCAAATCAACGTCTTAACCGATAAACAAAGGCGCTTAAATAAAGTGCTGATATTAGTTGATGTTTTGCTTTGTGTTATAGATTCATTTCCTATAAAAGTGTTTTATTGCTTAAGTGAGTCATTAAACAAAAAAATTACGTCTTAGATTACAAAATTATACTTCTATAAAAATATTATGGAAAAATATTTCTCTGGGTGGTGTATATCATATAAACTATACTATACTATACTATACTATACTACACTACACTGGTCTCAGCCCCAGATTTCATGCCCTTGAGCCATTAGCCAATGCAAATAGCACACAAAACTAGAAGCACGTCACATGTTTTGGAGGTCGTCAACTGATTAGTCGGATTCTACCGGATTTCTATGAAACCTGTTTGTTGCCTTTTTTACGGTTTAAATAGAAACAAAACCAAAACGATGCTTTAAATCTCTTCCAGAGGAAAAAGGGTGCGAGGACCAGTTGAATGCTGGTCTATTTGTAAGGAACATTTAAAACATTTTTAAGGAACATCAGTTTACATTTTATGCCTCTCAACATGACATAATAAACTAAATTGTGACTGGTAGGGCTGTGACAATTATTAAATAATTGTATGATGGCAATAATTTGATTAAACAGCGATCGCTGAATCCAACCGAAATTATTATTGCACACTTTTATTAGCCACTAGGGGGAGCTGTAGTACCTGCAGCCCCCTACTTTTAACCAGAGTAAGTAAGTGGAGCGGCGTGATATGAAAGTCGGAGCGTCGGGGTCTTCAATAACGCAACATCACCAGCGCAACTCATGGGAACGACCCATAATGCAACTGCAGAGAACAGGAATTAACTGATATGTTGGTAAACAGATAGACACCACCTATAGGACACAAAATATGGATTTCCTTAAATACTGTTTACCAACATATCAATTAATGCTTAATTATTTTCCACAAAGAATTAATTATCAAAGGCTTAAAACAAAATTAATTAGTAAAGCCTGAAAACAGACAATAAATCTTCATAATTGCAATTATTTTTTTGGAAATTAATCACCCAAATTTGACAGGCGTGTCAGCCCTAGTGATTGGTTACTTTACATGTCAGTCAGACGCTTTTTCAGCCAATAAAAACTGTTCCTTCCACACAGTCTGAAGGCCTGGCTAAGTGAAACTGGGTTATATTATATTATCATAAAGACTAAAATGACTGAATAAAAGTCCTGTCATGTTAGTTATTAGTATCTAAACAACTTTGTACTACATTAAAATGCACTTTAACGGAGAAGAGAATGTCTCTGTGGCAAGAGGGTAGAGAACAGGGGGCTAAAGATAGTGCTAGTAATAACCACAACTTCCGCACTAGATAGCATGTAACCTCAAATGACTTTGATGCACGCTGGGTAGTGCGGAAGTGTGCAGTTTGATCAGGAAGTGCACACAGTAGTGCACTTGGACGGCGCCAAGTTGAAAGGACAAACTTTAAACCCTGGAAAAAAAATACCTGTGATGAAGTTTTTCCTTTATTGTCCTTTTCACCACCACCTGATTTCCCCCCGTCGGTCGCCATGACTTCTTTTTTTAGATCTGCAAAAGCATTTTTATGTTATTAATATTATTTTAATTAAAAAAAAGCAAACTATTACAGAATGTATTAGCTTAGCTCCCATAGGGCTGAATCCCAAACCGCTTTATGTCCCCTTGATACGTTGTCACTACAATGAAGGCTCACACGCCCTAGATAGTGCACTTAATGATGAATTATGATGCGTTTGGGATTGGGCCCGAGTTCGTATTAATCCAGGTAAGTTTATAGGGACAAGATATGCAAAACGAACAAAATCTATGAATCTATTTTTGCATGCAAAAGCAAACAATCTACACATATTTAAAAAAAAAGAAAGAAATTAGGTCAAAATTAATAAGATGAAGTTATTGGAGACAAAATATTGATTAATTTAAACGTGTCTGGGAATAAAATAAATGCAAGCAAGAAAAACATGATTAGTATGGATGCAATAGCAGCTGGAAAAACAAAACCAAAACACGGAAAAGGGAAAAAAAGGAAAAAAAAAAAAAAAAAAAAAAAAAAGGAGGCGACAGGTTGCCGATGCGTGGACACAGAGAGGGAAAGACAGAGGGGTGGAGACGATAATATGGGAGGGAGGGTACGCACCACTCATCCCGCATTAATAAAACCGGAGAGGAGGTTGTTAACGAAAAAAAAAGGCCGGACGCTGTGGAGGCAGAGGCAGGCAGAAGGCCCGGAGAAGGACGGCCTATTTTTCCCCACGAATGGCTGCTGTTGCGCTGCGCCGCACATCCACCGGAGAGCCGAAGCGATCAGACCCACCCGCCAGGAAGGGCGGTACCAACCTCGGGTACTACAATTCCACCCCGCAAATATTACCCCAGCCGTCCAATAATGAAAAAAATCGCACTTTACCTTTATTGTTTTTCCTCCTCCTACTTGTAATTTTGGTGTGAATAAAAAGGATTTCCACAGAAACGCATCCAATCCAACTTAACGCTCTATGTGTGTGTCTTTACCCAAAGCTCCTCCCACTTTTATTTAAATATAGAGAAAAAAAAATCAACATCTCCTTTTCACTTCTATTTTTATCGTTTTTATAGCATAATTCTAATATTTAATATTTACACATACTATATCATTGCAATCCTCATTGTTTTTTTCTTGCAATGTTGCAAATGTTTCTTGTTTTCTCCCTCAAGCACTATTGTATTTGGTGTCTTTTGTGGGCGGATTTACTCCGCCCACATATTCAGATTGGACGTTAACCGTCAAACGGCGCGGGTTATTATGGGATTGTAGTTCACAGATGTCTTTCATGTCAGTTATGGGAGCAGGAAAAAAAACTCTAACTCCCATGAAGCATAGCGCCATGACGTGCCTTTAAGGGGTGTTATCATGTTCGGTTGAAGGGAATGAAGAAGGGCGGTTACTTGTGCTATGTGGGGGTTGGGCAAATGCAAACGGGTGGGGAAAAAAACGACTTCTCCACTAATCGGACATTCTTTTAGGCGTTTAACAGATCAGTAATAATAAGAATAATAATAGTAATAATAATAATATGGCACATTCGTGTTGTGCTGACTTAATGATTCATTTCATTCTCTGTAAAACACAAGTTTATTCTTTATGAGTAGGACGATTCATTTAGGTGTTGTCACAGGTGTGTTTATAAATCTAAAGCTAATTTTTATAATAATATTATGTACTTTTTAACGTGTTCTATAAATAATTATAGACGAGAGTAAACCAAAGCCTCCAATAACATCACTGTTTGCTTAAAATGTAGAAATTAGGCTGTTTTACTATATATATATATATATATATATATATAATATATATATATATGTGTATATATATATGTATATGTAAAATAAAAATTATTATATCACAAATCCTTTATAAAAGCAACTTAATAGCTAATGACTTAAAACATTTTACAATTTATTAATATACTGTATGATGTCTTCTCCTTTATGCTGTTCCCTTTTAAAGGACTCCACAACTAGTCATCTGTCTCCACCTACCCCTATTCTCTACATCCTCTTCACTCACACCCACTAAGTTCATGTCCTCGTTTATCTCATCTATATACCTCCTCTCTGGTCATTCTCATAACCTTTTAAAATGTATTATTTTGATACTAAATTGGAGATTGAAGTTGCTCTAATTTAAAGATTAAAATCCCCCTGGTGGTCACAAACATCATTACAAGCTGATGTACGTACAATTGCAAAAGTATTGAAACAGTGCAATTATTTCTTTCTTATTCATTCATTTATTCATTCATTTATTCATTCACCTTCTACACCCGCTTATTCCCTAATTTGGGGTCACAGGGATCTGCTGGAGTCTATCCCAATCGTCTCTAAAAGGGTGAAATATTCCAGTTTTTTAATAAAGCTAGGTTCAGTGCATAAGGTCATGGTCTGGTGCCTTTAAAGCATATTAGGATTAAAGGTCTTGCTCAAAAGCTCAATAATGGCAGGACTGAGGCTTGAACTTCTGACCTTCCAAACAGTAAGCTTTAACCTCTGACCAACTTTATGGCCCCGACAGAAGCCTCCTATCTTTTACAGACTCCATTATTACATAGCTAATGTGTTTCCTCCATTTCAGTCCCAAGTTTTATTCTGATTCACTTTACATTAACTCTCTGACATGATAAAATGGGGGAAGTGGTAGCTAAGTGGTTTAAGCTGTTGGTCTGCTGATTAGAAGAGTATTGGTTCCACATTCAATTTCCAGGACCCACAATCTGCCTCTGCTGGACCTCTAAGGAAGGCCAATAACTCAATCAGATGGTTTAAAAATAATGTAAATTGATGTCCCTCTGGATAACGAAATCTAAAAAGATCAGAAATGTACAGAAGAGGAAGGAACCTTAATTAAAAACAGGATTAGAACAGGAACAATTCCTATTTTTCAGATGTATTTATTTATTAAAGCCAAAACGTTTACATGTGTTGAAAGAATGATCTGTTCCTCGTAGCTTCAGGGTACCGTGTTTTATCCTATGCTTGGGTTACTACTTGTATGTTTCTCTGGATATTTCCCAAGGTTCTATCCAGGTTACCTCGTTTCATCCAGAACCAATTTACGGTAAAATACTGTAATCTGCCACCACTAAAATGACCTCATGTGTGATTGTTTAGATGAAGCAATAAACCAATGTTATAGTTTGGTTTTCAGTTTCTTAAAATACGTACTAGGGGTGTAACATACTGTACATAAGCTGAACGCTAAACAAATACAGGAATAAATAAATAAATCATAAAACGTAAAAATAATAAAAAATTCAGGTATAGAAATATGTGACCAATGTACATTCAGTCATAGGATTCTTTTAAAAATAATTTCAAGGCTCAGATGTGTGTGTGTCTATGTGTGTGTGTACGGATTATACATCCTGGTGGGGACCTAAACCTGAATACAGACACCAAAATTGAGGTCCCCATGGGTAGAAAAGCTTCTAAATAATGAGAAAGTAAAAATGCAAAAAGTTTCCGGTTAGGGTTTAAGGTTAGGGTTTAGGGTTTAGGGTTAGGTTTAGGGTTAGGGGATAGAAAATACAGTTTGTACAGTATAAAAATCATTACACATATGGAGAGTCCACACAAGGATAGCTAACCGGACTGTGTGTGTGCGTGGGCGTGTATCTGTGGGTGTGTAAAATGCAGATGGACGTCTAGAATCTGAGCACGAAGAAACAGTGTTTTGCCTGCGGTTCATTGCTTGTCCACACGGGGGCAGTATAGGACCTATAAAACACAGTCACGTATACAACGTAACTTGATCAGTACCGAAAAAGGCTAAAAACAAGGCCTTGAGTTGAGCAATTGATTGAGTCTGACTTTAATAACTAAATTGTAAGAGATTTGTTCAATATTGGACTTGGATTTAGACTGGGATTGGAATTAAAAAATGGGATTTGATTTGGATATAGAATTAGCATCAGAATATTATATCGTATTGTTTTATGTTTGAATTTTTAATTAGATTTGGATTTGATTAAGGTTGGATTTGGACCTGCAACAGGTCTGGAACAGGGGTCAGATTTTAGGACTGGATTTGATTTGGTAGTTGAATTGTAACTGGTATTCAATTCCAATCCAGTCTAACCCAAAGCCAAGACAAACCAGGCCAAGATGAGCCAATCCGACCCAACCCAATCCAATGCAACCAAATCCAATCCAATTTAATCCAATCCAATTTATTTGTATAGAGCTTTTAACTCACCTAATGAGCAGGCCGGAGGCGACTGTGGCATGGAAAAACTCCCTGAGATGAAGTAGGAAGAAGAGGAACCAGACTCAATAGGGAACCCATGCTCATCTGGGTGACACCGCATGTTATTGTTACTTACATCCTATTGTAATGATCAAATGAAATATAAACTGTAGTCTTGGGTTAGTGGGGCAGAGTGAGTCCCAGTCCATCCTCAAAGCTCCTTGAAATTGAGGAAACAAGCAGAAAAACTGGTTAACCCTCAGGGAAAAGTTAACCTACCCACGAGAGAAGGAGAAAGAGAAAGACATGATTATTCAGCGTATTTTAAGAGTTAAGGACATATTGTGTAGATTAGGGAACTCTGGCAAGACTAGCTTATGGCTACAGACATGAAGAATCTCTGGGATAAGATCCGACCCACCACACCACCACCAACAAACCTGAATGAACGTATAAGAGTGGAGGGAACGACAGCATACAAATATCCCAGTTCACCAAACACTCTATATCCATCATCCCTCCAGTTTTGCTGCTTTACCTGAGAAAAACTACAGATTAAAGGCTAAGCTAAATAAATGCGTTTTCAGTTTCCCGCGACTTAAAAACCGAGACTGTGTCTAAGTCTCGAACGCCAATCGGAAGGTTGTTCTATAACTGTGGGGCTTTATAGGAGAAAGTTCTGCCCCCTGTTGTCATCCTCATATTTCACTAGGGTTTGAGTTGGTATTCGACTGTCGGATTGTATTTGAGTCTTTGAAGCCTTTTAGCTGAATCTCAATCCTTCTTTCATTCATTCATTCATTCTTTCATTTGTTCTGGGTGTGAATCAGGAATACACCCAGCATAGAACATTAGAACATTGCACTGCACAATGCACCTGTATTAGCACACACTCGTTTACACCTCAGGGCACTTTCGAGTAGTCAATCCAGCTACTGGCTGAATAATCTGATGAACAAAAAATAAAGTCATTAGCATGTTTTGTAAACATTAAAAATGTGATGTAATGAGTTTTTTTTTAATTTTGATGCATAACATCAAATTTAATTATATTCAATTGCTTTTATATTTAAATATACTTAATTTCAAATAAAATGTATTAGATATTCATTTAGTTGAATACGTCACATGACTGATGACTGATGGGGGGGCGACCCTCTGGGATGAAACTTGCACACAAATAATCGCTGTAACGAATCATTGTCTTGGCTATAATTATGCAATCGTACGCGAGGGTTACAAAATCTATTTTAAAGCACTAATCAGCACAAACGCCAACGCAAAATTTAGCCCAGATGTTTGTACTTGTTTTATCTGCAGGACATTGAACATTGTGTTGCATAGTTGTTGTGTTTTTAATTGTATCCGTGTGTTTTTTGTGTGTTTATTGTATACGGTGTTTATTTGTGTCTTTGTTTTGTCTACGGTGTGTTTATATTTGTGTTTTGTTTGTATACGTGTTTATTTGTGTTTTATTTGTGTGTTTTATTGTATATCTGTGTTTATTTGTGTTTTATTGTATACCGTGTGTATTTGTGTTTTATTGTATACGTGTGTTTATTTGTGTGTTTTATTGTATACGTGTGTTTATTTGTGTGTTTTATTGTATACGTGTGTTTATTTGTGTGTTTTATTGTATACGTGTTTATTTGTGTTTATTTGGTGTTTATTTGTGTGTTTTATTGTATACGTGTGTTTATTTGTGTGTTTTATTGTATACGTGTGTTTATTTGTGTGTTTTATTGTATACGTGTGTTTATTTGTGTGTTTTATTGTATACGTGTGTTTATTTGTGTGTTTTATTGTATACGTGTTATTTGTGTTTATTTGTTGTTTTTATTGTATAGTGTTTTTATTGTGTGGGTTTGTTGATACGTGTGTTTATTTTGTGTTTTGTTGTATACGGGTAATTTGTGTTTATTTGTGTGTTTTATTTTGTGTTTTTAGT
>VCAZ01000067.1:1030000-1160000 GCA_005784505.1 Bagarius yarrelli | reverse complement strand
AGCTTTGATGAATGCAGTTTGAGGGATAGTTTGTCCCATTTTCTTTGGTTAAAAAAAACCCTAAAAATCTAACGAAATTTTCAGTTAATACAAATCTGAGGTCTTTACACTGGGATGACCTGATGAAACCTGGCTGAGAACTTTATGACTGAGTCTATACTAGTGGGTCATGCACCGAGACATGATCTGAGATGTGTCTGGAGCTTCATAACCAGAATCTGAGAAAACCCGGTTTCTCATCCAGCGAAAAAATGCACCTTGCTACTTCTGGATCTGTTGTCGCCATGAGACCCAATCGGGTTTTCGGAGAACTGAACAAGTGTGCAATCACAAAACAAAGGGTTCTTTTCATGACTTAAATGCTTATTGTGATGCCGAAGGGAGGAAAAGCATTGGCTAATTACACGGTATTCACGAGACACCTTAAGGCCTTTGTCTGCCTGGTCAGGATTGATTGAGTTGGGAGGGGGTTGTTATTTTACAACAGCTATCTGAACCTGCTTCACTTCAAAAGCAAGAGAAAGAAAGAGAGAGAGAGAGAGAGAGAGAGAGGGAGGGAGAAAGAAATGGAGAAAAAGAGAGAGAGACAGATGATTTGGTAGCCTCCAGTCTTTTGCAAGACTGTCTAATGTGTCCTGTGAGGTTGGTTTTATTACACGTGTTGTACTTCTTACAATGCTGAGTTGCTGTATGAAAAACATCTCTCTCTCTCTCTCTCTCTCTCTCTCTTTCAAAAAGGAATTTATGGATGCTTTGTAGATAAATGGTGCCACAGCAATCTCTCAAAATTCCCCCAATCATAACTTATACCATCCTTCACCTGACTGTCTTGTCATCTTCAATCCATCCTTTTCATCTCAGGCGTTTAACCTCAAGTGTTTGTCATAATATCAGACACAAACGGACAGTAAAGGACGACTCAGTCAGAATAAATGAGGGCACTGTAAAGTGAAACTAAGTATTTTTTTAAAACTCAGGTTTATTTCTGGGCACTTGGGCAACTTTAACATGCTTAGAAGGCTAAATTACACAACATAAAACAGTAAATAAACAGACAAGAAGTACATGCAATAAGAGCAAGAAATGGAGGTAATATAAATCTTAAAATACTTTAAATATTAAGTGTTAAAATTCACTCTGGATGCAGAATTTTTTTTACATTTTTATGACACGAAAGAGTTATAGTGAAAATCATATCAAGCTGCACTGTGTTTCGTCTGGGGAAAATGCTAAGGGGCGAAAGACTTACCTTTTTATTCATCAATGTGGAAAATGGTTAGTGTTGGATGGCTAATAGAGGGATCGTGGGTTCAATTCCCAGCGCCAAGCTGCCCCTGCTGGGCCCCCTAAGCAAGTCCCCTAACCTTTAACTGCTCAGTTGAATATAATTAAATGTAAGTTGCTCAGAAAAAGGGCATCTGGTAAAAGACAGAAATAACATAAAGTGATAATAGCTCATCCCTGACATACAACAGGAAAAATAGATAAAAAAACGGTTAAACATATCACATTCAGTAATTAAAATATTACCAACCTTTAGGGAAAGAATAAAAGAAATAAAAATAACAGGCTTATGCTGGATTTTTTGTAGGTATTGTCGTGTTACGTGTGTCTTTATATACAGTATGTACGTAAAAAACGGAAAGGACACTATTTATAGAAAATAAAATAAAATTAAAGACAGAAACTAATATTAAACCAACAAGACATTTAATAGCTTGGGTTTACTGGATTTATTACAGAGTTAAACTTATAATATTAATGGATAAAAGTGTTAAAAAGTGTGTATTCTGCTTTCTAAATAACCTTCATCTATTTTTGTGTAGTTTTGGTCACGCAATATACTTCAATTTGTTATCACTTCACTTACACACTTTATCATTGAATACACAGCTTTACCCTCTCAGTGGCACAAATATTTAGAATAATTTTCATTGTCATTCTGTAGGATTTTGTATGGGTTTTGCTTAAAATAGTAATTAATCTGTAATTAAACTTGTTGAAAAATAACAAATTTTGACTTTGTACTATATATAATATATAAATTATAATAATTTATAATGGAGTTATATTAATAGTTTTTAAAAAATAGTCTTTGTTTTTTGTAGATTTTTTTACTTTTTTTACTTAAATCAATCATAATATTTTTTCTTAATAAGACACAATAAAGTTTATAATTGATGGGGAAGTGATAGAGCACTAGTTAAGGTGTTGTACTGCTAGTTGGACCAGCACTAACTTACCACTGATGGGCCCCTGAGCACGGCCCTTAAACACTTAATTACTTATTCAGTTGTTTAAAATAAATAAATGTAATTCTCTCTGGATAAGGCCGTCTGCCAAATGACAAGGATGTAAATGTAAATTAAATGCTGATTCGATGATTTAAATGTGTCCGTGTTTCAATAATAGGTTTATTGTTAATAATAAGAAGATCTAAAGTATGCAGTTATCTTACACCACAAAGTAATAATAAAAGTTTTTTCATTTTGCGTTTTTTTTTAAATACGGATTTGGCAAAACGTGCATGTACAGCTTAAATCAGAGGACATAATGTAAGATAAGCCCACAGCAAGAAAAGCAGCAAAGTGCAATCTGAAGAGTTCAAAAAGGCTTTGAAGATGCTCCAGGTTAGAGATCACCTGAGAGAGAGAGACAGAGAGAGAGAGAGAGAGAGAACGAGTGCGAACGAGGGAGCACATGAAGGACATTTTACAAGAGCACTAAGTGGTAGGTGCAGCCCACATCATAAAGATTGATGTGAAGATAAAGCTAGTCAGAGAGAGAGACAGAGTTTGGGAGAGAGAGAGCAGGAGGAAAAACCCATCTTCTGTGCATTAAGTGGTGTACAGGAATTGGCTTGCCCAGCAGGGTTGAGGAGAATAACCCAGGCGCCAGCTCCTCTGCTGTACATCTGGTTGGGTGCGTTCAGTGGCCACAGGCTAACACTCTGTTTCCCGGCAGCCGTCGACCCCATACACATGCTTCATGTACAGGAAACTTACATCTGAGAGATAAAAGCTCTTCGGCACGACACTGCAAATACCAAATGTTCACATAGTTAAGATATAAAAATGTATGAATAATATGAGTTTAGATTTGACCCTTTTTTTTAGAAATGTGATTGAAGCTCCCTTTAAGTCAATTATAAAATAAATGTCATTTCTTTTTTTGTGAAATAAATCATAAAATAAACCAAACAACAAAATTGTGTTGCCAAATGAATAAGGAAACGAATACACTACTAAAACACACTAGATGCAGACTATACTAAGGTGGAAATGTAAATCTAATTATTTTCTACTAAGCAAATTAATTTCAAAAAGGGAATTTAAAGACATTATTTCAGCTGGTTAGTAACACCAAGATGTAAAAAAAAAACCCACATCATTTCTGGGATTTTCTTTTACTGTAGTTCAGTAATTTTTGAAACAACATTTAATAGAATTTAATTCTTATAATGCCGCATTACATAAAACTTAACTACCTCAACTGACACATGCACACACACACACGCACACACACCCATTCAATACCATCGGAAAGACATAACACCAGGAAAAACATTCTATTTAAGGACAAATTTAAATATTTATTTTGTCTATCTATCTATCTATCTATCATCTATCTATCTATCTATCTATCTATCTATCTATCCTCTATTTTAAATTCTATTTCTATTTCCATATATTCTCTCTCGCTCTCTCTCTCAATCCTCTCTCTCTCTCTCATCATCTCTCTCTCTCTCTCTTTCTCTCTCATATATATATATGAGAGATAGAGACTATATATATATATAATATATATATATATATATATATATATATATATATGTATACAATGTACAATAAATATAAAGAATGTGGGAACAAAGTGACTAGTGGTCACATGCTGCTATCACTTTATATTTGCACCATTTTCACTCTTTTTTTGGACAACATCGCTCATAGTCAGATCTGTGCCATGCTATATCCCTGTACAGAGTGTTATGTTGTGTAATGTTTATTTGCACAGTCTGGAGTAATGTTTGTATTCTTTATTTGCACGGTTTGTCCTGTACTGTTTGTCACCAGGTTGTACACATGCACTTAATGTTGCTGGGACACTTATACTCGAGTCCTTAGCCCTGTGTTGTTCTTCTGTTAAGTAGCTTTTTGTCGTTGTGTGTAATTCTGTGTTGTCTTCTGAAACACCATGGCATCCTGGAGAAACGTTGTATTATTTCACCGTGTACTGCATCTGCCATATATGACTAAAATGACAATAAAGCTTTAATAAAGCTATTTATTTGTAATATCGAGCATGTTAGCATTTCCTTAAGTCTTATTTCTTTCACAGCATGTCTTCTAACCATGTGCTTGATGAGTCACTACCAGCTTAAGTGCATTCTGTCGCTTAAACATTTACATTCTGGGTGTGTGTCAGACCAAGCTGATCCAAAACAGCGTATTGGAAAGTGATTTAAAGGTTTTAGCAATAAATACGTCAATTGCGGAGTATGAATTTAAATTTATAGTATTAAAAAAACATCAAATTCTACCAAGTAAGTATTTCAATAGTAATCAGTTTCATTCATTCATTTAATCATCTTCTATACTCGCTTATTCTCGCTAATTCGGGGTCACAGGGATCTGCTGGGATCTATCCTAGCCGTCTCTGAATGGGCAAAAGGCAGGAGGCGTACACCCTGGACAGGTCACCAGTCCATCACAGGGCCACACACACAATCTAATCTAACATACATGTTTTTGGACTGTGGGAGGAAACCAGAGGACCCGGAGTAAACCCACACAAGCGCAGGGAGAACATGCAAACTCCACACAAAAAGACCCCTGCCCGGGAATCGAACCTGGAACCTTCTTGATGTGAGACAACAGTGCTAACTAACATTTTTTTTAAATTTCAGAATCCTAAGTATGCAAACTATTACACTCGACTCTACAATTTCCTTAAAACTGTAACTTAAAAGTGGGTTAAATCATAAGAAAATCATTTTACACTGTCACCCCTTATAGAATGGATCAGTCTTCTTCAGACTCTTTTATGAGAACATTTTGTTGCCCTACAAATAGAAACAGTTTGGGATGAACGGTATAAATACCGCTGTAGATTTACGAGGTTAGTGCAGATTCTGACAGGATGTGGCTGATTTAGTAATCAGTAATTCAGACTGATGTTTAATGATGTGGTTAGCTTAACAACGCTTACTGTATGTCTGAGTGTATAAGCTGTGTACTGGCATGTCCTAAGTTGAGATCTGTGGTGGTGGTTTTAAGATAACGTTCTTTATTCTTTTATAGACAGTACGATCACGGATATCGAACAGTTTAATGCTCTTTTTTTGTTTTATTTTTCACTGGTTCTTAGCAGAGATGGCAAAAGTACATACAATTATTTACAAGTAGAAGTACAGATACTCATGTTTATAATGTCTGATAAAGTTTGAGCTCTGTTCCTCTGGTAAATCAACTACCAGAAAAGTGAATCAACTTCCAGAATTACATTAATGTTCTGTAAAAATAAACATTATGCATCCAAAGGTGATATAGATTATAGTCTTCTGATAGTGGGGTAAGTGGTGGCTCATGGTTAAGGTGTATCCAAAGAATGTGACTTTGATTCCCAGCTCCACCAATCCACCACTGCTGGGCCCTTGAGCAGGGCAACCCCCTCAACCCCCAATTGATGGAATAAGGGCATCTGCCAAATGCTGTAAATGGTGAAATGATGGTAAATTAAGTTAGCCATGTTAGCCATTCCTGTTGTCTTCTGCCTGACTGTCTTGCTCGTTGTTAGCTTTATAAACTAGCCTAAATTTACGGTGTGTGATAGCCTGCAAAACGGCAATGATAGGTTAAAAAAGCCGCACAATGACAAAAGTAGATTGAGACTGGTTTAAAAATGTTATGAGTAGAAAGTACAAATATTTGTGTACAAATGTGATGAGTAAAAGTAAAAAGTTGTCAGAAAAATTAAATAGTGAAGTAAAGAACTGATACCAGAAAAATCTACTTAAGTACAGTAACAGAGTATTTGTACTTCGTTACTTCTCATCTCTGGTGCTTAGTGTTGTGTAGAAATGTATATTTAAAAAATAGTGAAAAGGATTTTCTTTCATACGAATCTATTAATAAACTAAAAGGTTGCAAATCAGACATCAGAGTAGATGCTGTCCATTACTAGCTCTATATGTTTAAATCACAAGAGCGTGAACATATATATATATATATATATATATAAGATTAAATGGATTTAATGGAAGAGTTGGAGATGGTCATATGCAGCATATGTGCATTAATGCTCAATTAAAGTTTCTATTCTCTGCGAATAATGCTCTGCAAAGGCTCTACAGGCCCTATGACAAAGTGCAGTCTTGCGATAAATGGGCGTCAACCTTCCGCTCGCCTCCTTCATCTGTCTCTGACCGTCACTCAGGTCCGCACCCCTCAGGTGATTTATCGTGCCGGAGGTAGAAGTGGGGGAAGTTGGGGGGATTTGAAGACAGCAAGACACGATGGGCTTTTGATGAAATTGTCGGCCAGATACAGAAAGATAAATCCTTGTCTGTATGTCTAGATCTGCTCAGGCTGCTTCCCCATTTTACCTCCATCAATAACCTCACTGACAACAAGCACTACACAAAAGTCATAAGTTTAAACTGCTTGGGGGGGGGGACAGTGTATTTACAACGGTATAAAATACACACTAGAGGCAGACTATGTTGAGGTGGAAATGTAAATTAAGGAGGATTGTTAGATATAAAATACAAAAAAATCTATTTTGATAAGTAATGAAATAATAATCAATGCATTTTCTTTCAATATGATGATTATTGCAACTATCAGACATTTACATACCCATTAAATCCTCTAAACTATCCTAAATTTCAAGAAATCTTGATTAATTTTAATTAAAATGGGGGGAATTTCAAATTATAGTCATTGATTTTGCAGCAGGAAAAAAAAAAATATTTGGTTCCCCAAATCAGAATTTTGGTACCTTCTCTTTTTTTTTTAAAGAAGAGGGTCACTGCAAATCAATAAAACATTATTCTGGCAAATCACATTTATGTTAGTCAGTCAGGGTGACTTACCTCCAACCACGTGATAAAGTTAAGAGGATAAAAATAATGTAAAATCTGTTAGGATCTTCAAATTTACCTACACCTTATACTGTACCTTGGGGTGCCACTTGTTTGAATGGGGGATGGTTTTGGACAATTCTAGGGGCCCATGCACTTTGTGGGACCACCAGAGATCTGTTTTAATGTTATTATAACAGTGTGGTAGGTATCCCAACCTCATATTCTTTCATAATGCCCAAAATTGCTAGCCACTCTTTTGACTGTACCTATAAAAGATTTTTGAGTGAATTGGTAGACTTGTGTTTGGCTTTATACCATCGTCATCAAAACACAAACTAAGGAAAAGAAAAACTAAGGAAATCCCTCCACCACCACTACACTATACAAATGCACAAAGAAACTGTTTTATTCCACCAATTTACTGGCATAGTTTATTTCCTTTTTCAAGCATCTAAAACTCAACACTCATTTCTTCAGTGTTTCTTCAAAACCATGTCTATAGCTTAAACCTCACAAAAGCCAACTCAAGAGGTGCAGCGTTTCGGATAACAGTCAGACATAGACACCATTCGATTAGGTGTATGTTGGTGGTTCACATTGTTAGATTTTTCCTTCATTTACAGAACCTTTGGCGTCTGGAGACCCAGCTGTGACCAGATATTTTGGACAGATGCTTAATGATCACAAACATCAGGTTAATGTCATAGAAGATGACACCGCTGGGCCCCTGAGCAAGGACCTTAACCCTTAAATGTAAGCCCTTTCCAAATGAAATGATATTTCTGTCATTTGGCAGGTGCCCTTAATCCTGTCACTCGGGATAAGAGTATTTGCCAAATGACTGAAATGTAACTGCAGTAAAAGTATATGCACATGGATAACAGAAGTATGTATATGTATATACAGATATTGATAGAAGTACTAAAGTGTCCTAATATTAGAAGACCATTCAACATTAATACTATGGCTGAAGAAAAATTGATTGGTATACGAGGAGCTACATTGACAATAGTTAATTTAATTAAGTTTACAGTTTGATGGCTCAGTCGTCAATCACAGGTGGCTCATGGGAGCACAGCACTTTACTAACACGTCCATTTTGGCTACTCATTACATATGTCTGTACTGTATATACTGCAGAGGTTTTAGAATATGTGTGTGTGCGTGCGTGTGGGTGGGTGAGTGGGTGTAAAGATGCAGAGCGGCGGGTCGTGCAGGGCTCCAGGGGAGCAGTTCAGCTGTCATTAACCCTACACAGCTGGGCTCTCGGGGAGGTTTCAGTCCCAACTGTGCTGCGTGAAAAGACGACTGCAGCGACTCTAATCTATACCATTGTGATCAGTGACAGGAGACAGAGAGAGAACCTCACAGCCCCACACAGGCACCAGGGTCTGCCGCTGAGAGGCGCAAAACGGGAGGCTAATTTTTAGTGTGTGCTCTCACGGACATACACACACACACACACACACACACACACAGACACTTATACAATCTCATGGGCTTTATCTCTCTTTTCTCTCTCCCTCTCTCTCTCTCTCTCTCTCTCACAAACACACACACACATACTGTTCTTTCTTTTCTGTCTCCAGCTCCACACCCCTTCCCTCAAAACCCACCTGCACTCTGCATCTCATCCTTTCATCTCATCAGCCTATGTTTAACACACAAAAGAGCCAGGAAGGAGAGCCTATTAAGTCACTTAGTTAAGACCACTCGACAAATTAACACAATTAGCACGACTAATTCACTCACAGCTTAAGGGCTCATCCAATTATTACAGTTTACTTAATCTAAAGTAAAACCATATGGGCAAAATGTCAAAATAATCTGAACATTTTTAAGATGGCGTTCTGAAAGAAATTGTCGCATGTAATAGGGATTAAAAAACAACCGGCAAAAATGTATTTAAATAAGGAGCCGTTTGTAGAGAACCTGTGTGGAATTTATTAACAATTTCAATTTGCATAAAACCGTGCTAGCATTTTTCCAGGCAATTTAACCAAATCACTAAAGCATCTATTAGCTTGAACCCGAACCACATGGGCCTCTACACTGCAACAAGACTCGCTGTTAAGCCTGGGGTGTCCTACAACAAAAGACTGCAAAAGGAAAAACATAAATAGGAAAATGCTATTTGTGTAGCGCTTTTTATATTTTGCTGAAACCAACGGAAGAATATTCATCATTTTTGTAATAGTACATATTCACATGCTTAATTGCTTATCAGCACAAATTACTTAACAACTGTCAAATGTTTTAGTTAAACCAGATAACACCATCTGCTAATTCAATTAGAAACTCAGCGAGGTGTGTGTGCGCAACCCTCAGGAGGCTTCACCATACCTTTAATAACATTTCACCACCATCCTGTACATCTTTATAAAGAAAAATAAACTAAGCTCAATGCATACTGCGATAATTTACCAATCATAGGTCTGTACACCCACCTATGGTATCCCATAATCCAGCATCATAGAAAAACATATATAAAATGTATATATTAAAATTATATAGAATAAAAATAAACACTTATATTTACAAAACCTGCAACCTCTTATTCAGCATAAAAGTTATATAAAATATTGAGTAAATATAAACCATTTGTTGTATTTTAACACCTTGTGTAATTTGAATAGAATAAATAAATAAACAAAATTTGATTCATAGGATTGCAATATAAAAATAAATTCCCCCACTTAATTTGCAATTTTATTAAAAAAAATAAGAAACAAACACCTACCATAATATACAGTACAATGTATTACAAATCTATTTCATCAAAAGTCTAGTTATAAGTTTGTTGACTTAAGTTTTGGGTGAAATTGCAATTTACTACTATTTAAATAACAAAAAACTAACGAAAAGTATATTTTACAAAATTATAATATTTAAGGATGTGTGTTTTTTACCTCAAAATAACCAAACGATTGCAAGAATTGCATCTTTTTAAGACAAGATACATCATTAATCAAATTACACACGTGCCTAATTTATTAATTAAGCGCAAAATATTACTATTAATATTAAAGTTGCATGTATTTTCAGCAAATTTATAATCATTATAAAATAATATTAAAACAATAGCATTAAAATATGTATAATCTAGCGAAGAAATTTCTCAAAAAACCCTCAATCTTACACAAAAACAGGACCGTTTCTCATTTTGGATCTTACACCGATCGTCATTACTTTAATAAAAAACTGTCTGGAGTTCATTTTAGGGATAAAAAATCGTGTCTAAGTTTCTTTGTAAATGATTTCGGCAAAACAAATCAATAAAAGGAGAGAAGAGGTAAAAGAATGGAAGGCAAAAAGTTTTGAAAAATGTAGGAGAAGTAAGAAAAGCAGAAGAGGAAAGCAGGAGGAGGCTGTTCTTGAACCAGTCAATAATTATCCTCCCTATCCAGTCTCTGTGTGTCACTGCGACAGGGCCTTTGGGTCTCATATAAACCCTATTCAGACCACACAACAGAGACAGAGACACCCGGGCCGCGACAGGACCCCTTTTACTACCCGTCTTTGTTGAGTGCTATCTCTCTCTCTTCCCTTCTCTCTCGCTCTCCCAGTCATTACCATACATATCCATATGAACAGTCAGGCCGAGTCCTAAGCAGCTGTCCACAGAAGTGCCGTCAAAAAAAGACAGAAAAGACGTCTGAATCCTTAAGCGATGAACAACAGAGGCTCTTAAAGGGTTCTCTGTCTCTCTCTCTCTTTTTCTTTCTCTCTTAGTGATATACCTCTCAGTCTTTTTAGATCCAATGGCCCAGAGGTGGGTGCAGGGCCACAGAAAGGGTGAGGTCTCATTCAGTCTCGCTATTGAGAAGCCAAGGGTTCACAGTGGCTACAGTCTCCAGGTCAGAGGCTGTGTTTTATATACATGCAGGTCAGATTTGGCTCTCTGTGTGATAAACACACCAATATCTAACACCAGAAAAAAAACTTTGCTGGCAACTAATGTTTAAATTCCAGTTCTTAACTTAAGGAAGTAAAAAAGCCATCGTAATACAACTTAGGTTAAAAAGCACACAGTTCCCATTTCACTATGTTTTAAATAGAAAATGCTTCCAATGTTTTATCAATATTTAAAAATTTTCTATATTTTTCACACTATATCTTCTAACAAAATTATACGATGCTATTGTTTACATATTATTGTCAAACTAAGATATATAAGATAGTATATAATATATTATCATTATAGCTAAGAAAGGATGCATATAATGCCAAAAGTAAATTAATATACATTTTATGGATGTACTATTTGCATTAACATCAATGCTTCTCTAATGACTTGCAAAAGTTATTAAAATGGCAGACACATAACTTGAGAATATTTTGATGGTCAACATAAATCACTTAAACATTATAATTGCATGCTAATCGCTATTATAACATCAACTTGCCTGAATAACACATTTTGTAGCTATATAGCAATAGCTAAGAGTGTCACTACCAGATCGATACCAAGCCTGATAGGTATAAACATTTAAAGAGACAAATGTTTAGAGGGATATTGAATAACTTTGCTAAAAAGAAGGACTAAAAATTATTAATCTGCATCATCAAGAACGTCGAATTGTCATTTGATCTCATTCAAACTAACGTAAGACATGCAATTGCATGGTTTAACCAGTGTGGCGCTGTAGCACAAGAATGCAATTCGGAGCTCAATGGAAGAAGGCACACATGTTGGAATGTAAACAAAGCCGAATTAGTAGAGTGTGAACAAGTTTCGCAAAACTACAAATAAAATCTGCCGATGTGTAAAGGCTCAGATATAGTAACAGATAAGCTATTTTTTATTTTCTGCTGTGATATAAAAAAAAGATTTTATGAGCAACATTTTCATTGTGGATATTTCGATAATATTAATATTAATAAATTAATATTTTAAATAATTTCACAAGGCAAAAACATTGCTGATTAATTGATTAATCGTTTTAATAATCATTGATTAATTGACTATCAGAATAATCATTTGTTACAGCCGCTACTGATAAACCTACACTCTTACTTTATGAAAGGTCGGGGTGGGGGGTGGGGGGTGCTCTGTTGCCTATTTGCTCTTTTTACTAGTAAAGTGTATGAATTATAGATTATAGAGAATTGTAGAGAATAAAGATGAACCCGTTTGTTTAAAATTATAATAAATGACGTTGATGGAAGTTGAAATGATTTGTTTGCTTTATTGTTATTTTAAGTCTAGTGTATTTGTCCATGTACATATGTGCTGTATGTCTATCATCTAAATCCTAGTAGTTATACTAAATACTTTTTGAGCGAGTAATGGACCTGACGATTTTCAAAGAAGTCTATTTTGGCCCTCTGAGCTGCCTCGTAGACCCCCCCTCCCAATTACTCCCTCTGCCTCCTGCTAGTGGACGATAGACAGCTTTAGACTGCATTTGGAGAGAATGAATGGGCAAGCTTGGCGTTGCAAAGCAGGCTTGTTTGTTGCTTCACGGGCGGCCTTCCATTCCATCCATCCATGAAAAAGTAAGAAATGGAGAGAGTGATTGATAAAATCTCTTGTGCTGGCTCTTTTGCCCCTTTTTATTGCCTCTCTCAGAGCCTGTGACCCATTACTTGCAGAACACAATGGCCCTCGTCGACACTTTCCATGCTGCTGCTGAGTCAAACAGCACGGGGGGGGGGGACTCGGGTCAATTGTAAGCGGCCGTTGCTCTTTCAGACTCACTGTGAGACCTCAGCAGGACTGCTCCACCCAACAGCCAGAGGACTGATTATCTTTTCTGACATGCATCTCTCCATCCATCTATCTATCTATCCATCCATCCATCCATCCAACCATCCAGCCAGACACCCTTCCATGTCTTAGTACTCTTCCTCTCTTCATCAATGGCTTTTTTGGAGCACCAAAACAGCTTGCTAATCCTTCCCACTTCCTCCCACAATCCTTTGTGGCCATCTCTTTTTCTTGCCATTTCTTATTGTGTGCCTGTTATTCTCTGGTTCTCTGCTCTGGTTGCACCTCTCTTAATCCCACTTGTTGCTTCCTGCCGTAGGGCGCCTTGGGGCAGACGGGCACCGGAAGCCTCTCAGAGTCCAAGACACAGTAACGGCCTGCCACTGGCTCTGTTCTCACTAGCAACTTGAATTCAATAAAGAGAGTAAAAGAAAAAAAAAAAGAAAAGAAAAGAAAGCAAGCAAGAGAGAAGAGAGTGAAATAGACAGAAGGAGAAAAGGGTAGGAGAGTGCAGGGGAGGAGGTGTAAGGGTAGTTGACTTCTTGAGCCTATTTTCCCCATTTTAATACCATTAAAAAAGAGTAGCTAAGCGATTAGCAGAGCGAGAGACGAAAAGACACCCTCAAGTGTGAGCGGGGTTAAAGTGGAGGGGGCACGGTGGGCTCTCAATGCACGAGGCTCACCGGCCACAGAGTGCTTCTGCTTCCTCAAGCACACTCCATGGAGACTCCAGTCAGGTGGAACATTTAACTGCTAATTTTCCCTCCCTCTCTCTCTCTCTCTCTCTCTCTCTCTCTCTCTCTCTCACACACACACACACACACACACACAAACACACACTCTATTCCCAGAGACACTTGTGCTTTCCTCCTACTCATAATGAAAAAGATTTCACATGACAGAGAGATGATCTCAGCTAATTAGGAACATAACAGCCACCTGCAGGCATGCTGAGACATACAGAGTTCAAGAAAAAGAGGGAAAGAGAGAGGGAAGAGACTTACTAGCCACACTTTATTTATGCACACAAATGGAGGGGGAATTGAGCAAATGAAACCCTGGTTATTCATTTGTAAATAGCTATGAATTTATTTGAACTTGTCAGCTGATCGTTGTTAGCAGGATTATGCCTGGACATTGTCTCAAAGCAGCTTTACACAGAATGCAGTAACAGTTAAAAGTGTAAGTTTGTCCCTAATGAGCAAGCCGGAGATGACTGTGGCGAGGAAAAACTCCCTGAGATGAAAGAGGAAGAAACCTTGAGAGGAACCCGACTGAAGGAGGAACCCATCCTCATCTGGGGGACCCTGCATGTTTACATTTACAGCATTTAGCAGACGTCCTTACCCAGAGCGACTTACATTTATCTCATTTATACAACTAAGAAATTGGGGTTAAGAGTTGCTCAGGGGCAGTGTTGACTTGGTAAAGCTGTGAATCAAACCCACAATCTTGGGTTGGTAGTCCAACACCTTGACCATGAGCCACCACTTCCCCCGCATGTTATTGTTAATTATTGTAATAGAGTGAGTCCCAGTCCATCCTTGAAGGAAAGAGGCAGGAACCTGGTCACTGGCGTCTCAGGATCCTGGGAGGGTTTGCCTCTTCTCCCTGAAGGTCTACCAGTATGTAAATACATATGGAATGTTTTGTAGAAAGCAAAAATAGTTGAAGTTTACAAATGGGTATAACTACTGCTGTGTTATAAGGAGGTGATACTTAATTGCTCCTTAAAAGACGTGAGCTGTTTTGGGTTTTGAACCTTCACCTTCATTATGGATATGAATGATGAATTGTTATTTAATGTGATGTTATAATGTGTGCAAGTATAAAATATTATATATATTTTTTATGTGATTCTTTTAGTCAGCTATGATACAGCGCCCCTGGAGCAGGAAGGGTGTAAGGGTCTTGCTCAAGGACCCAACAGTGGTTGACTTGCCAGTGGTGGGGCTTGAACCCAGGTTTTTCTGGTCTTCAGATCAACAGCTGGCGGTGGTGGGGCTTGAATCAAGGTCTCCTGATCTCCAGATCAGCAACTCAGCGCCTTAACCATTTGACCCACCACTGTGTCCCACAAAAACTCCAGGATGAAGTACATGCGTTGGCCAGGAATTGAACCCGGGTCAACTGCTGGAAAGGCAGCGATGCTTACAGCTATACCACCAATGCACTAAGGGTCTTTATTTATACTATAAAACCAGTAAATCCTTTCATTTGGACAAATCATTGTTTCTTTAGCAACTGATAAATTTTACAACAATAGGTATAAACGAATGACATAATCATAGCCTAATAATTCATTTGTTAATTGAAACAAGACTTGAGTCGGATTTGAGTTAAATGACTTTGGGGAAAAAAAAACTTTTTTGTATTTTGTTTAATAAATTTCTGTTTTTCTTTAGTACCAATGGGTTAACTGTATGATTAAAAAAAAATAAAACTCTACTTGTCACGTCCGTATAAAACGTGGCCTTGACCTTGCTTAAAGACATCAGGATGTGTGTGTTTACCCTAAAGAAATCTGTTTTATTTAAAAATGAAAAATAATTTAATCACCCAGATGCAAAATACCCTTAAATTACATTGTAAAGATACACACTCACTCATACACACACAGAATTTGTGATCAGATAAATTAAGGCCAGAGTGTGAAAAATGACTGAATCTGTGCACACATACACACACACACACACACACACAGCCATTACAAATGATAAAAGACATGAGCAAAGTTAAATACAATCATCAGACAGAGCTGTGTGTGTCCACTTGTGTGTGTGATCAGAACTAGATCAAAAGAGATGTGCACAGTTCTTTAGAAAAAAAAGAGACATGGGGCAGTAAATTATTTTTTATGGTATCGAGGGAAGAGGAGAAGAAACATGGCCTAGGTTATAGTTTTTAACAAGATGAGAAAAATAAGCTGAACAGATCTACTCCTGATGAAGGACATGGTGAAGAAGATGATGAGGAGAAGCTTCAGCTGAAACTTAATCAGTTAGAGAGCAAGAGAGAGAGAGAGAGAGAGAAGAAATAGAGAGCAATAAAAAGATTATTGGCTCAGTTTGTTAAAGAAAACATAGGAAGGTATTATACTGAAAAGCATCTCCAGGTTGCATATGTAATCATGGTTGCCAAAGGAAACGAAACACTATGTCAAAACGCTTTGGGAACACCCCTTTATAATCTTTATATTCTTAGCTCTAAAGCACTTGTGAAAACCGACCAATCAGAGAGTATTACATCCCAGACTGGTGACATCATTGACCAGGAAGTAATAGTATGCAAACAGGAGCAGCAGTGCACCTTAAAAAAGCTAACAATCAGTGCGCCAGGGATGCTGTGGGTATGTCCCGTGATGTGGGTCTCGTTCTCTCAGAAGACCATGATCACATATGTAACTGTCGAGACATTCCCCTTTAGGAACACGAGTTGCATCGTGCAAACGCTTTTGGAAAGGGATACCAACGTTACTATAGCACCAAAGTCACTATCCCAGTGTCAAGCGTAAGGACTGTGTGGCGTGAGAACCCTGGATACCGGAGTTGTTGCTAGGTCCATGTTGTAGAACCACACAAATGTATGCAGGGTAGCCCAACCCACTGCCTGACAAATATCTAACAACCTTACCCCCCCTAATGCCAAGGCCTTAAATTATCACTTAAATGTCTGCTCCAATTCTTTTTCGGTTGCCATCTTTTGCGTTTTTTTTGGCATGTTGGCATATTTTTTTCTCTTGTTCATTTGTCACACACATACACACACCAGCAATACTTACTGGTCAATGACATCACCTATCCATAATATAATGATTTCCGATTGGTCAGATTACACACACGCTCAGGTCAAAGGTTAAAAATAGGCATTTTCAAAGCATTTAGATGCAGCTCGAGTTCCTGAAGGGGACCTGAGGCACATTTTTAAGTTTCAAATTGTGTGAAAATTTCCACAAGCGCTTGCAAAATTGGGCCTTAAAAATATATGGTTGGGCTCCCTACCAGACCCCTTTCAAAACAAACATACTACTACATTACTTGCTAGTTTTATATATATATTAAATATTTTGACAGCTAATTTGCTCAAATTGTCCATCAGACGCAAAACAAACAGGTCTGAAAGAGGGATCATTTATGTAATATAACGAAAAAAGGAAAACAGCGAAAGTACAATGTTACAAAACACACACAAGTCTCAACAGGACGGCAGTAACGCATGACAAGGAAATAGAAATTGAGTAGAGATAACACATCACATATATAGGGTTGCTTATCAGGTCAAAGCTAAAACAGGTGAGGGCAAACAGGAAGACATGGAACAGGGTCACATGATTTGCTGTGGCTGATGTGTAGTTCATCAATGTAACCTGCTTTAACGTAATATTATGATTCTTTCAGCTGTTTATGCGTTTTGAAATATTTTTCTTGACTTTTTACTAACCATTAATCTAAAATATTTCAGTATTACAATTGTAACTAGTGAAAAATTCTGGTAGTTCCACTTTAGAAACTCGTGCAATATTTAATTTTTTTTTTTTTTTTTTAGGAATGTTATCTACTTTAGTGAAAAGTGCAAATGGTAGCGCAGTGGTTAAGGACCTGAAGGATCAGCGTTTTATTCCCAGCACCATCAAGGTGCCACCGCTGGAGCCCCGAGCAAGGCCATTAACCCCCAAATGCTATGTTTTAAATGTAAGTTGCTCTGGGTAGGGGAGTCTACCAAATGCTGTAAATGGATTTATTAAATGTAATTTTTATTTAAACTCAAAAATTGTTAGATACGTAATAGAAAGAAAGAAAGAAAGAAAGAAAGAATGAAAGAAAGAAAGGAAGAAAGTACAATTTAAATGGGTTTAGAGAACATTATTATGCTTACAAAGACAAATTAGAAATAAAGAAAAGAAAAATAATTCTATGTGCCTGAAAACTTTATTATCGTCTGAACAAATTCTCTTCTAAGAACCACCACTGAGTTTCGCTCTCACTTGTGCTCAACCTTCGATCTCCTTTCATTATACCCAACCTCCACCGATTAGCAGAAAAGACTTTAGCTTTGTGAAAAGAAACACTTTCCATATATGAGATGACAAAACAAAAATATTATTCAGATTTGAAAGGAATAAGTCCATTGAACTAAAGGGTAATTGGTTGAGCAAAAGCTGAGTCTCATTACCAGGCTCCACAGTGGGAAACGGGTCACTGATTAAGCCATTCTGAGGACCTTCAAGGCCGTCCTGCAGGGAGTCGTGCTGGAGGAAAAGCTGGCCAGGGGTTTAAATAGATTTGCAAGCAATTTACCTTTGCACCATGTTGGCAATCTGATGCAATTTGAGTGCAATTTGTCTGCTTTCAGACTCTTAGCTGCCTCTGTGCAGTACAAATGGCAGAGAGTTGAAAATATCAGCCTGCAAGCACCAAGCGGCATATGACCACTTCCGAAGGGGGCTTTGTTGACAACAATTAGAATAAGTGCTGTGAGAAATCTTCAACTCAAATGTCAGAGAAAAAAAGCCAGACGTTGACTTGCGTGGAGGCAAGCAACAGAATGACACAGAAAGGATGCGCCTATGGATGTACAGTATAGACGGTGGATATGGAACGTGTAGCAAAATTACCCAGCGTCCCTTCTGATTGTACGCATGGAAATTGCTCTGACATTTTCTAGAATTTGCAGTCTCGACGTCACTAACAATCCGAAATGACCGTTCCGCGGCACCGCGCTTCTCTCGCCTGACTTCCCTTCACTCTCGCTTGTCCACTTTAAAGTTGGTGACAGCTTGCGTTAAGATTCTGAATGCGGCAATGCAGCTGTCCTGTAAGAAAATACAAGTTTAAAGAAAAAAAGTGGTCTTATATAAAAAAATCCTCATTACAGGTTCTCATTCTATAGGAATAACCCGCAAAGGAATGTTTATGATGTAGACTTCACATAACGTATGGGTGTTCTTAAGATAAGATAGACAGAACAGTCGATAAAAAAGAGTAGAGGAATTTTCTCAATAAAAAAATTGTTATTTTTGCACACAAAATTGTTATTTTTGCAGACAAAGTTAAATGTATGCATAGCTTTAAGTTCAGTTGACCCTGATTGGCTGTTTAAAAGTTAGGGCTATTCATCCATCTATTCAGTATATCTATTTATCCAACCAACCATCCATCCATCCATCCGACCAACCAACCATTCATCCATCCATTTATCCAACCATCCATCCATCCATCCATCCATTTATCCAACCCACCCACATTCATCCATCCATCCATCCATCCATCCATCCATCCATCCATCCATCCATCCATCCATCCATCCATCCATCCATCCATCCATCCAATCAACCAACCATTCATTTTTCCATTTATCCAACCAACAACCAACGATCCATCCATCCATCCATCCATCCATCTATTGTCTAATTCTGCTTATTCCTAATTAAGGTCACAGGAATTTATTTATCTGAAAGAATTCTATATACTACAATGAGTTTTATAGGAAGTTTGGTAAAACTAATAGAGATGGTCTACAGGTTTAAAACTGATGTTTTTCAAAACTTTGAATAATATTGTGTTTATTTATTACACTAACTATTTTAAAAATGCTATTTCTAAGTATTTAATCAGGTATTGAATGTGGAAAATGGCACGTTTCATCTATCACCTATGTACCAGGTGCACTGTGCATCCATTCATTTCGCTTAATAATCCCAGATAACCAACCCAGCTTTCTTAATGTTTAAGGAACATAACTCCTACCGCCAATACTTAATTACACATTAGAGATTTGTCACTTTTAAATGCAATATTTACAAGATATGTGAAGAATTTTGATGTCTTACCTATTTAGCTATTGAAAGCTGTAATCATCCATTCATGCATGCTTTGTTTATTTCCGAGTTGTGAGGAAGAATTGTAGGGAGAAGCGTTGAGTTTTCCCAGGAAGCCCCAGCAGGGCCGCACACGCTCAGCCAGTTAGAAAGGAGGGAGGCTGATTCTGGATGGACCAGATGTTCTCTAATGGGTCCAACGCAGAGAGGGGAAAAAGAAGTAGCGGCAGAGACATTTTCCGCACAATTTCACCATCTGAAAGGCCCCGAAATACTTAACGTATTATAAGAGTTCCCACAGCTGTTTTTCCTAGGCAGGGCGGGAGGAAAAAAAAGCCTGACTACTCAATGTCAAAACGCCTCTCTTTCACCCACATTGTTGTTTTTTTTATCTGAATCTTTTTTTAAAAAGTGACATGTTTTATGTAACGCTGTCAGGCAGTAATAGTTGTGGAAGGGAAGGAAAAAAATCTGGTATGTACCTGCCAAAGTGCACTTCTTTTTCTTTTGCGATCCTGATTAATGAATGTCTTTGTTAGTGATCATTAGCTCATGTTTGATAAACTGATTGAGCATGTTAACACTTTTGAGCTATATCGCAAATTTTGGTTTTTTTTTTCTTTCTTAAAGGATTCAGGATTCAGTTTGTGATATTTATCAAAAAAAAAAAACAACAATCACAGTATATACTTAAAATTCTCTTTACTGTTTTAGCTAACTGTTATTAGCTATAATAGTCATACTTATTGGTATATTTTATACTTTAGATCTTTATATATAGACTTTTTATATTATCTTAATAATTACATTATCTTACTTTTACTTTTACATTTACAGCACTACCTAGACACCCTTTTCTTAGAGCAAATTACATGCATCGCATCCTACTGCACAACTGTATAACAGCTATATATGGTTAAAATGACAATAAAGCTCCTTGAACTTGAACTTGAACTTAAGTAGGCTAAAGAAGTTTGGCATCCTCACCAATTTCTAAAGGTGTACCTTTAACTCTGTTAAGATGCTCTCAGTCTCTGGAGGAGAGCATCGTACCCGGGTACCTGAATATCTGGTATGGCAGCTTCTCTGTTAGGATGCTCTCAATCTCTGGAGGAGAGCATCATACCCTGGTTCCAATCACACTACACAGTGTTTAAAATAAAATAATTTATAAAACACACTCTCCGGTAAAGAGTCACCAAAATGAGCATAGATTTCCTTTCGTACCATCTAAAGAAGTTTTTTGCTTGCCACAATTGCCCCAGGCTTGCTCAATAAGGATGTTTTTAGGGATGTTTAATATTAACTGTGGACTTTTTTACTGTAATGTTAAATAAATATAAATTTAATCTATATAAATAAAACTGATTCGAATTGAATTAAAAATAGTTCTCTTACACTGACATGACCAAGTGGACGTATGTCGGACAAGTAGCTCAGCCAATGACGTTCTGATTTGTGCTGCATCCTGTTTGGATAACAGATCACAATAACTTACCGGTATGCGTTCCGTAAAATGTTAAAGAATCCAGAATTTGAATTAATGTCATTGCCAGCGATGTTAACACAACAGCTTAGCTCTTTGATCAAAGGTTGTCAGGTATAGTTTTGGTTTTAGGACAACTTTGACAAAAAGTTTTGATCCACTTCAAATTTTGACTAGTATTCGTGTAAAACGTTTTACAAACTTTGGGTTTATTTGTAGCTTTTTAGATGTCTGGCATTTGTTTCTGGTCCAGTTGTATAATGCGAGTTGCGCTGGCTCTTTAACAGCTTTGCGCTTGGACCGAAATCTGCTTCACTTATGCATAAAAGCATGTTTCAAATGAACAGATGTAAATGTAAATGTGCCGTTCATATCATATGCATGTGTCGTGTTTGGAAATTGCATTCTTTATACTCCAATTATTTCGAATACTTACCAGCATATTAAATTCAGTCAGCAGATGACGTGTGAGATATTAATCTGAACATTCCATAGATGTTCATCTTTAGGACATCGAGGTTACACACTGGCATCCTAGCCTCACTCGCTACACATTACACCAATAAGATTGTAGAATTTATTCTATTTTTAAAAGCCACAATTTATCTTCTTGGTTAGTACAGGTACATGTTAGTACACCTGTGATATTGCGTCAAGTTTTAAGAACAGACTCAAACTTCTCCTGTGTGCTCTGGCAGATCTGTCAGCTCCTGCCTGCCATTTCCTCGCCACTTTCTTTTCACGCTTTGATGCACACGTTCTGCCGGCAAATAGCACATAATAACAGTTTAGACACCTTTCAATTTTAGCATCCTGCTTGAAAAGTTGTGTCCTTCCAGGTGCCATGACAACCATGTGCGACGTGTCACTCTATTAGTCTATTTTTTTGTGTTTCTCAATGATGCTGCTATGGCAACGAAACACCTGCCTGTCAAAAGGTTACATATATTCGTATGAAAATCAAACAAGATCTTAGAGGCAATTTTTTTTCTCCCTATAGCAAACAGGCATTTGTCAGCAAGTGGCCCAACAAATCTCAAGAAACATAATGGTTTCATTTATCTATTCAATCTTGTTAGACAGCAAAAATATAATAACAAGACGTGTGATTGGCTGCAAAATCTTGTCCTCACAAGGTTCCTCCAGCGTGATGGGTAAAGCGTTTATTGTTTTTTATCTATTCTTTACCAGGAGAAGACGGTGGAGGTGTGAGCACAGTTTTCATCACTTGCTTGTGTGAGGAAAAGAGAGAGAGAGTGGGAGACAGTAAGTGTGTGTGTGTGTGTGTGTGTGTGAAGTGGGGACCAAAGCCAGACAGTTGATGAAACCTGAGTAGTCATCATGCTAACTATTACCTGTCAACTGGCTCCAATCTGTGGGGCATCAATTTTGTGGAGTGGAAGTGAAGGGCGTGAGGGTGGTTGCAGCAGGTAAACACCCCGTCCAAGGCCTGTCTCAGCCCAGCTTCTTACTGCTTCTATATTTATGAAGGGCATCTGCTATAGAGAGGCCTCAAACTGGACCATCATTGAAGAGGACCATACAGGTAAACACACATTCTCATCAATGCACATTTACACCTCTTTGGTATTCTCCTCACATCTGATGGACAGCAAACCCCTTCATCTATTACAACTCTGTCCCCTATAGCAAACACTGAGTTACATTGAAAAAAAACCCCAATGTCCAAAAAATCGGACCAAAACACAGCTCAGATTTGTGTAAGAATGATATCTCAATGCCCGACTGGCCTGTTGTTGCGACTGAGCCAATATTAGCCAGTTGTCTATGTAATCTAATATGCGGATACCCAGGAGTTGCATAGGAGCCAGTGCAGCATCCATACTTTATGTGTATGTATGGGGTGATAGACAGAAGCTGCGAGAAAGAACTTACCAGTGGAAAGCTTAAAGCAAGGCTTAAGATCTTCCTGTGTTGAGGAATAATGGTTTAGCTTAACCCTAATCAAACACACCTGATCTGACTAATCAAGATGGTAGGTATACTTATAACTTACAGGTAAGGTAAGTGTGAGAAGGCAAGTTGGAGCTAAACTCGCCAGGACACCAGCCCTCCAGGACCAAGATTGCCCACCCCTGGTCTAACGACAACCTAAGCCAACAGTGCTTCTTCAAGTCACCACCATGTTAATGTTGTCAAGGTGCTGACTTTAGATTACTGAACCCAAGAGAAAAAAAATTAACACACACATTCCTGTACAGTATGTCCTACCTGTTCTTCGCAGCATGGTGCTTTTTCTGATGGCCTGATATTTAACAAAGCTAAAGAAGAAATCTTACATCATCTTTATGTAACCGAACACTTGTACATTTTTTTCCGGGATGTCACTACTTCACTGAAAAATGTTCACAGTAAAAATGTTGTTTTGTACATAAAACAGAGAGCTGCAACCTGTCGACTTCTGCGGAAGATAAAGAAAAAGAATGTGCTAACAATGGCAGATTGCCAACTCACTCTTACCTTTTGTTTTCAATTAAAAAAAGGTCTTTCAGGTCTTTATGGTTTACAGGTCTTATTTATCTCTTGAATGTAAAAAAAAACCACAGATGTAAAAATTAGTTTGACTCACTTTTATGCCAATAAAACCAAAAAACATATGAAAGAATAATAACGATAGTCATCAAATACTGTATGAATGTAACATCAATTACATGACAATGATTTAGGACAATTCAAGAGAACTGAGAATTGATCAAGAGCGAGTGGAATTGGATCTTGGAATCTGGAGTATTTTGGTCTGCATGTAACTATTTTCTGTTGACCAATAGTTATTTCCAGAGGATGTGATTAATTGGATGAAGAAGCTCTGTCAGATGCAGGGAGGTACAATGCTGTAGCCATGAAGTGATTTAAAGCCACTGCTTCCTTCAGTGTTGTCAATGATCTCAAACAGTTAAATGGCATTTCGAATATCAGATAGTATGCCACTGTTTATTTATATGTTCTAAACCTCAGGCCTAACAGCTTAACTCTACATGATGACGCTCATGTAGCGCTCACGGCCAAGTAGGACCGCCCAGTGCCCGAAATAACCCCTCGCTGTGATGAGTGACAGGAGCGATAACACCCTGCCATGCCCAGCTTTGATGCCTACAATACACTCAGCAGCTGTAAGACTTCTCCAGCATTTTGGAGCTTTCACTTGGCCAACAGAGCGAGGCATCTCATTTACTAGTCGCTAGAGAAGCCCAATGATCTCACAGGCTGCTGGGCTCTTGTAGAGAAGGATATGAACCTGGAAGTGTCCCACTGAGTAAGGTCAAAGGAGACAATGTCTCTCTCTCCTCCACCTTGCCATTTCAAAGGAAGTGATAATAGATGGCAGGCTAAAATAAAAGAAGCACGGCTTTCGGAAGCCTGGGGTTTGTGCACAATGGTAACGGTTGAGAATTTCCACAGTTATGAAGACTCGCCAAGCTGAACAGCCAATCATGGAGGGTGATTACAATGAAGGTGTTCATGTGATAAATTCCAGAAGTCTAGCTGTAAGAGAGCCATGGAGTTAATCAGGGGATTTGATCAACCTAATCAAATCACATGTTGCGTTTAACGATTAATTTAAATGTCAGGACAAAACATGTTTTCTTTTTAGTTCTAAGATTTAAAGAGATTTAAAGAAAAGCTCTGGTTAAGATGCCGAATGAGTGAATAGACTAGTTCAAAGATAAAGACAGCAAATAAACGTCTATAAAATCCACACTATCGTGCCACCTGTTGTTTTTGAACTGTCAGAGACTATTCACCTGAGAAGCCTGTCTTGCTCACATACACTTAGAGAGGATTACAGACAAAAGAGACTAATTCCAGGGTATCAGATGGTGCATTTTCGTTTTTTCTTCTTTATGGTGTGTAGGGGCGGGGAAGGGGGTGATGGGGGGTTAAATTGTTCCCATTCATGCTCTTAATCCTGCATTTCCCTTTACCGTAGCCAACTGGGCGAATGCCTAGACCAAGCCCTAGGCAAAATCCTTCGCGAAACTGTGTTTCCTGATTGACAAGACACCTTTTTTGAAAATAAGGAACTGATTTGTTGATCTTGGAATAGCAATGATAGTTACTGCCAAGGAAATGGACTGCAGACAGGCTCTGTATCTGTCTGTTTCACTGACACAGACTATAGATGGAACTTTTCGCAATCTTGGTGACCAGAATTCTGGCATGGTTCCAGATCTAAACAAAATTAAATCATGAATTTAAATTGATTTAAAAACAAACTCTGATGTTAGCTGATGTTAAGACATTTCTTAGTCTAAAGAGGACAGGCATGAGCAGGCCATTACATGACAGTTAGGACAGGAAGCAACACAGACTGTCCTGTGTATTTTGTACTGTAGCTGGTCTTTAATCAGCCATCCTCTAAACTCTTCAGGCTCTTTTCTTCAAAACTAATTGGCCTCCCATCTGCTAAGGGCTCCAGACAGATAATACTGTTTTATTGCAGCTGAGGTCATCAGCGAGCAGGTCCCAATGCCTAGACGACTGTGTGTATCGAAGGTAAAGACAGTGAGAAAGGGCTACTGCAGTCCAACAACCCCCAGTGGAGCTACTAACCCTTTAGCCACCGTACTGTCCTAACCAGACTGCTTGTCCCGGAGGAGCACTCAGGACAATGAGCGTTAATCTTTGCCACTGTACACACACACAATAAGATGGAGGACTTCTTTATAGTGGGCTTGAGGGATTGAGGAGACTAAACAATAAACCCACTGATTTCAAAGAAACTAATTTTTTTCTTATTTATTTTAACGGTTCTTTTTAGACAGTGAGTTGTGTGAATTTATCTAAGCTGAAAATCTAAAGAAAGAAAGAACCTTTAAAAACTATCTAAAACTTTATACATAGACTGTCTGACTGTGATTGATATTAAAATATTGTCAGGCTCATAAATAAAGCAAATTGATTTTAAAGGCGAAAAAATGGACAAAACTGCTGTGAGTTATTACAGGTTTCAATTAATTATGCCATCCCAGCCTGAGGTAAATAAAAGAACGTCCGAAGGGTTGGTTGGAGTGGGGGCGTGTGCATTGATCCCAATCCTATACATACACAAGTCTCTAACAAGGCTTGGACTTCAAGATCAATAAAACTCATCCTCTCAGTCATATGCAATTAACAGTGTGTGAAGTAAAACGCTTCTAAAAATAAATCACGTTTTTAAAAACGACATTACTGTAATTAATCAAGGACAAGATGTCCTTAAGAATGTTAAGAAATTCTGATTCATTTGGTAAAAGGCAACAGTTGATGGATGTAAACGAATGTAATGGAACTTCTGGTAATGAATTGAGGGGTTTTGAAGTGTCCACACGGCTAATTCGTGAAGGTCCAGGGTCCTAATTTTCAACTGAAACAAGACCTCACTGAAGCTTTGCATCTAGATCCTGGAAAAATTCTACAAATTAACATGATGTGTTAGTTATCTCCAACATCACGTGGGTATAAATTTAAGTTGGGGCAAAACTTAAACTTTTGCACAAGTATTTTTTGATATGACTCGGTCCCTGGTGATCCAGTGACTGAGGATCTCACGCTCTTACTGCTATAGCCCAGGCCTTGATTACTGGGCAGGGAACCAACCCAGCCACAGAGGGATTAACTATCAGCGCAGGTCTCAACCCTGGATACAATAGGGGGCTGCCACAGAAAGGGCATCTGGCGTAAAAACCTGTGCCAAAATTAAATATGTGGTTTGGAGGTTCTGTTGTGGTAAAGCCAAACATGGAGAAGCAAAAAACAAGAAAATCATTTCATAGATATAAATTCGTTTTCAAAGCCAGTTGAATTGGACGCTAACAAAAGTTGGTGCTGTATATCATCTCTCATGTTGTGAAAAAAAACAAGCCACAAACAGAAGGAAAAAAAATCCCATTAAGCACAAAAAGAAGTCTGAAAAGATGTTAAAGGTGCAGTGGAGCATCTGGGAAAATGCTAACTGTAGCCTGATAGCACTGAAAGTGTCCCCGTCCCCCCCCCATTATCCAAATCTATGCCTCCTAAACACATAAACGAGACATCATGTGTCATTCACGGGTGAGAAAACTTTATAGTAAAGTTAGTACCAGTACTAAAATTCCAAACATAAAAGTAGCACCTGATTACACGCTGCTGCTGGAGTTGAACTAAGTCGTAAAGGTACACAAACTATGTAAGCTATGCGTTAGAATGAAAACACACCAAAAAAAAAAAAAAAAAAAAAGCTAAGTATAAAAACACCAAAATCGAAACGCAACACCGATATTTATTCGGGTTTGTGCTCTGTTTTGATCCAGGACTTTTTTTCCGCAGTACGTAAACACTCTGATGACGTATCCTGTGTGCGCAAACAGGATGCACAAAGGTATGTACAGTACATACATATATGGACAGGCAGGTAGGAAAGCCTATCATAACGGGGAAGTGGTGGTTCTTGGTTAAGGTGTTGGACCACCAACCTGAAGATTGTGGGTTTGATTCCCAGCTCCAACAAGCTGCCACTTTTGGGCCCCTAAACAAGGCCCCTAACCCCAATTGCTTAGTTGTTTAACTGAGATAAATGTAAGTTGTTCCAGATGAGGGCGTATGCCAACATTTTGATTGGATGAATATTTCCTGGTCCTACACTTTCCACAGAATATATAAAAACATATAAACATTTACACCATATAACTTAATAATTGCTATCGGGTTGTAAATAGACTTTTAACCAGCAGAACAAAAAAAATGCGGGTATCCCAGCCTGCTGATTGCTGTCACATACTGCAATAACTAAGACTGAGCAGAAGTTAGGAATTTGTGGGACTGCATTGGGAGAAAAATGGGGAAAATCCCCCAAATTCCAAAGATTCCTGGTAGAAGGAATTTAGAAATCTTGAGCTTTTAACCTTCTAAAGGAGCTACAGATGGTCAGATTTAACAATACACAAAGTCGAATTACAATTGATCACTTTTGCATAACTCCAGTTAGAGTATTTAAAAAGTTGCAATGGTTTGAGTTAAAACTGGAGTTGGGTTAAAGTATGCTTTTTTTCTTATATTTATATAATGAGCAAAAACAGGGCAGCACGGTGGCTTAGTGGTCAACACTGTTGTCTCACAGCAAGAAGGTCCCAGGTTCGATTCCCAGACAGGGATTTTTCTGTGTGGAGTTTGCATGTTCTCCCTGTGCTTGCATGGGTTTACTCCGGTTTCCTCCTACAGTTCACGAACATGTATGTTAGGTTGATTGGTGATTCTAAATTGCACATAGGAGTGTGTGTGTGGCCCTGTGATAGACTGGTGTTCTGTCCAGGGTGTCTACCTCCTGCCTTTTACCCTTTCAGAGACGGCTGGGATAGACTCCAGCATATCCCTGTGACCCCGAATTAGGGAATAAGCGGGTATAAAATGAATAAATAAGCAAAAATATTATTTGTTTAAATTTTTATTTAGATCGAAAAAAATAGTTTTGGCCATAAGGTATGAAGTAATACAACCAAGTAAGACAAAAAATTTTACATCAATTGTTTTCAGTCTGCAAAAAGCTGTCTATCTGCTCTAATCGGTTAGTTTGTGTTTTTCATAATGTCACACACTGCACACTTCATATTGACTTTTAAATGGATTTCAGTGACATCCATTATTCATACAGAGATCTCGACTCATCTAGTGACAAATAGTTTAATCAACCAATGAACACATGCTTTCATTTGACACCAGAAGTCCTTGTTTTGGTATTCTGGCTTTGTCCATTTGCTGACCATCTGGGATGAAGAAATCAGTAAATATTTACATCACAAGAGTTGATTTCGAAGTAAAAATGCTGCATCTTTAAATCAGCACAAATTGTTAATCGGTGTATTTACCGGCTGGTGTTTTTATGCACACAGACATACACACACACACACACACACACACTTGCAAAGGCAGCACTCACACCAGCTGTGCCTATGATTAATATTGCTCTGTCAGATTGTGATGAAAAAAGCAGTGTGTGTGTAATTGCAGTTAAATGAAATGATGCTGGTTTCTGATGCCATGTTTGTATGTAGTCATCTGTCATCTACCCATTAATCTCCGTCGGGTGACACGGGGCAGAGATGAGCACAGATGATCATGGTTTAACACACACAAACACACCAACACTTTCTTGATAACGGAATTAAAGAACTGGACAAGGTAAGAAGCATTCCAGGGGATTTAGAACAAACGTTTTTTTTTTTTTTGGATGAAAAGAATACACCATAATTATTTTTATCCATCTTATCTATAACATGTGTGTGTTTGTGTGTGTGTGTGTGTGTCTAATTACTATAGGTAATTTTTAACACATTTCTCTATATTGACAAATGATAAAAAACACTGTTTATTATATTTTACTTATAATGAATTGTTATAATGAAGTGTTGATAAGACAAACACACACTGTTGCATATAAAACGTCTTTTACAGTTTAATGTTTGGTCACTGTGTCACTGTCGACACCCAGATGGTTAAAGAGGAGCTGAGTGACAGTCTAATGTACATCATGCACGCTGGGGAAATCTTGGTGGTCTTAGCTAGACACACACACACACACACACACACACAAACATACACACACAGACATACACACATTTGAATCAAAAAATTTCATATTGCGTCCTGTCTGTGTGTGTGTGTACATGTGAATAAATGATGAAAGGGTTTATATTCAGGTGTTGACTAATTGTAGCAAAATAAATCAATTAATGTTGCTTAAGTATTTAACTAATAACACTGATAATACAGACCACACACACACACACACACACACACACTATTTCATCAAAAGTTTGTGCGCACTTTACCAGCTGTGAGAATGAGGTGAAAAAGGCAATATAAAACTATTAGATTCTCTATTTCAGTGTTAATACAGATCAATGGCTATGAACAGTGTAGCTGTCAACTACTGAGCTTACCACACAAACACACACACACACACATACACACACACACTCTCTCTCTCTCTCACTCTCTCTCTCTCTTTCTTTAACTCTTTCTCTCAAATTTTAACATACAGACATGAATTAGCAAAACACTAGCATTTGCACAGACGTACGTGTATGTGTGTGTGTGTGTGTGTGTGTGTGTGTGTGTGTGTGTGTGTTCGACACTCATGCTAGACCAAAAGCCTTGTGTCAACACTTACGAAAGCTCATTGATGCCACTATAGATAAATATCTTTGCATGCTGACAGCCAAGACCAAGAAGTGAATCTCTCTTATTTACCCTCCCTCTTACACACACACACACACACACACACAGGGTTGGAGATGGGGGTATGAAAGACAGCAGATGTGAAGACATGTTAAATTGCCCCTGTGATGTATGGCTTAATGAAGCTCTTGTGTTGATCTCTCTCAGCATTTATCACTGGTCTGGTGAGGGGAACGCATCTCTCTCTCTCTCTCTCTCTCTCTCTCTCTCGTTCTGTCTCTCTTTTTCTCGGTGTGTATTCTTTCTCTCACTCACACCCTGCACAGAAAAATTCTGACAAACTGCAATTTCATTTAACCTTGGCGCTAACACCTTCCATGGGACCATTTTCAGTAGGGGCTGAAGAAAGCTGTGATTAAACCAGAGTGAGACACACACACACACACACAAACTCAGCTTATCAGCTAATCAGCTAAAGCTCAAGACCTTTTATTTTCATTGTAAAACATATTCAAATATTTTGCATTTTCTAAATAAGATTATTCTTTATTTCCTTACTCGCCCCATGTGACCTCCTGGTCCCCTTAAACACACCCCTTTGCCCCGGGTCCCCTTTACAAACTCAATTTACACTTTACGTTTGTATGGTGAAGCAAACCCGCTGATTGGGATGATGTCCTTATGATTGGACCGATGATTGTCAGAGCTGACCTGTAATTCCCGGCAGTCACTCTGTGATTCAGTCTGAATGATAAGGGCCAAGTTGTGTCACACACACACACACAAAGGTTAACTAACTGTGGCAGGAGCACACTGAGCTGTGTGTGTGTGTGTGTGTGTGGTAAGGGACCATGTAATATTAGAAATTGTGACCTCAGGGTAATTACATTAAACTGTGTTTATACTTATTTACTCAACACTTGTATCTAGAGCAACTTTGAAGGATTTTTCATGTATGTGTCTGCTTGAATCCACCAAATCTCCTTTTTTTGGTTTATTAATTATCTTAACTTATAAATAAAAAAGGTAACTCAGTGGCGGGCGGTGAATTTACCCGACTGATACACCTCTTAATACCACCACTATCGCATCACAATTATAGAAACACATCAATACTAAACAATATAAGACGGCGTGGAATTACAGACAGGGAGACATTTCACATATTGAGGATAAAAACCATTTTTATTAAAGCAAGAAACTCCTTTAACACACAACTCCAAACCTCTACACTACAACCACAACTGTACCACATACAACATCTGGAGCAGTTCAGAATCAATATTTATCTTAATATTAATATAACATCAGAAAAACATTACCGATATCAATAAAATATATCAGACATTTAAAGGCTGTAAGTCAGTGTTACCGGTCGGTGGAACTGGTCTGGAAGTGGCAACAAACACTTTCCTGGTATTTTCTCCAGCCATTTGCCAGCCATATCTATCTATCTATCTATCTATCTATCTATCTATCTATCTATCTATCTATCTATCTATCTATCTATCTATATGTCTGTCTGTCTGTCTGTCTGTCTGTCTATCTATCTATCTGTCTATCTGTCTATCTATCTATCTATCTATATGTCTGTCTGTCTGTCTGCATCTATCTGTCTGTCTATCTATCTATCTCATTTATAGATATATGATATATGTATATATATATATATATATATATATATATATATATATATATATATATATGTACGTATATATATAATCGACTCCAGCATGAGAACACAACACCGATATTATTTTGGGTTTTTGCTCTGTTTTGATAATGATGTATTCTGTTTGCATGAACAGGTTGTACAGAGGTTTACACATACGTATGTTTACAGGCAGGTAGGAAAGCCTATCATAATGTTCAGACCGAACATTTTGATTGGACGAACATGTTTTGGTCCTATGCCTTCCACAGAATATATAAAGAGATATTATTGTTATTATTTTACATATATGTAACCAGTTAATCTTAATGATTGCTATCAGGATTTAAAGAGACTTTCAACCAGCAGAACAAAAAATGTTACTGAAGAAAATCACCTATTGTAGCTTTAACTGCAAACAGACCAGATTTTTATTTTAATATCGGTAAGCTCAAAATTTCAGATGCAATTTGAAAAGCTTCATTAACAATAATTTTAATATTAATACACAAACACTGACAAGAAAGACATTGATCTATTTAACTAGATGTGTGTTTGTCTACAGGACATTGACTTTAGCAATAATCACATTACCTACTTTGCACACAACCTTAGCTGATAATTCCTGACCCTCTGACCACCATAATCATGTTTTCACCATTCTGCCTAGATTAGCCCTCTTCAGCTGTGGGCGATCCTGTGTGAATCAATCGAGCAGAGGTTATCCTCTCCGCTAAAGACTACTGTCTGATTAAAAACAATACACATCCCACTTAATATATGACAGCTCTAGAGAGAGAGAGAGAGAGAGAGAGAGAGAATGAGAGAGAGAGTGAGAGCGAGAGTGAGAGAGAGAGTGAGTGAGAGTCTTTTCTCCTCTGGGAAATCTGCTTCTCTGAACTCTAATTAAGTCATTGTAGCTCTCTGGTGGATGCCTGTTTATTCACTTGAGGCCAACACAGACAGGGGATGGAGATGTCTCTTGCTCTAATGAAATGATACTGTCATGGCATTCAATATAGGAATGCAGCCTGGAAGAATCACAAAAACCGCTTAAGCTTGTTTGCTCCCTTCGAAGTCCAAATGCAAAGAATTCAATTCAATGTAATTTTATTTGTATGGCGCTTTTTACAGCGGTGATTGTCACAAAGCAGCTGTACACAAGCAAAGAGATGATAAGATGCAAAGAAATCAGAAATAAGTTTGTCCCTGATGAGCAACCCGAGGGCGACGGTGGCAAGAAAAAAATCCCTGAGACGGAATAGGAAGAAACCTTGACTCAACAGATAACCCATCCTCAATTGGGTTAAAAATAGGTAGCAGGAATTATGTAGTTACACTGTGTGTGTGTAAGCAACTTATGTCTTTATGGCAGAAGTGGAAACGTCCTCGGTGATCCTGGTGATGTGATCATCAACTGGAGGCGGGTCACCGGGAAGGGTCTGACAGGTCCAAAGTGGAGCTGGGGTCCGGATCACTGGCAGCTCAGTTGTAGCTTGACAGTGTGTGTGTGAGAGAGAGATAGCGAGAGAGAGGGAGAAGGAAGAAAGACAAAAAAAGGAAAAACAGTTAAGTAACATCTTAATCACATGGAGTGTATGGAGTGATTGTGTATTTAATGTAGAGTGCAAGCATGAATTAAAAGCGTATAAAAGAAATGATCTCTATGTACAGTAGCTCCCTATATGCAGGATTGTATCTGCCCCTAAATCACACTATTGCCTGACAGGTAGCCTTTGTAAATATGATATGTAGCCACTCCTTCTCACTGCTCTGTTAGTCGTCAAGCTGACATTTTTTTTTAATCTTTCATCTTATTCCTTACGCATCACTCCCTCTTTCCGCTGATGATAGACAGCGAATAACTTCCGCCATTATGTCCCCAGGACCAGAAACAAGGCCTCTCAAGAGGATAATTACAGGAAGCTGTCGGTCCATCTCCTCCTCACACACACACATACACATTTACACTTGCTTACACATGCTGACACAGCTGCAAACCTTGTTTCTTTCCAAGAGCAGACTAAAAAAAGACAGAAGCGGGTCAGGTCGCATACGTTATTTAAAAAAAAAAAAAGGTCATGGAAAGCATTTCAACATTTATATTAAGCTGCGTGCCAAAATACTGAAATATCTGTGGTAAAAAAAAAATCAATTCCTTGTTTTTAACCTCTTAAAAAACTAAATTTATATTTATATATTGTGTTAGGACACTATATTATTTGGTTCTGCTGCATTGCATTGTGGTATTTTCTAATTGCACTAAATACTTCTAAGTAGACACCTACTACCACTACTACTAATAGTAATAATTATTATTATAAATAACCAGCACGGTGGCTTAGTGGTTGGCACTGTTTTTTCACAGCAAGAAGGTTCCAGATTCGTATCCCCAGCAGGGGCCTTTCTATGTGGAGTCATGTTCTTCCCGTGCTTGCGTGTTTACTCCGGGTTCTCCAGTTTCCTCCCACAGTCCAAAAACATGTATGTTAGGTTGATTGGTGATTCTAAATTGTGCATAGGATTTTATGTGAGAGTGTTTAATTGTTTGTCTGTATGTAGCCCTGTGATGGACTGGTTACCTGTCCAGAATGGACCCCTGCCTTTGTGTAATGACAGCTGTTTCGTGATAAATACAACTAAAATATAAACTCTCAGAGAACATTGTCTTTTCTATGTACAACCCTCTCAATATAATTGTCACGAAGAAACCATACAGGAGCCAGAGATAATGATAAGCAGACAGGAGAGAATTAGCTTTGGTGCTGAAGCCGAGTGCTGGAGCTTTTGATGAGAATCAGGCGAGAAGGTCAGTAGCAAGATGGTAATGACTATGCTATGGGTCACTGTGATCAGAGCTGTTTTTGACAAGTTAGTTGTTTTTTCTTACACTACCAATGAGAATTTTTTAAAGCGATTTTTTCAGCATTTTTTTGATAGGACAGAGGGATGAAATGGGGAAGATAGATAGGTGGGAAAGTAAAAGACCTGAGCCGAAATCAAACCCAGGTCGCCGGAGCGCAACAACTTGCGCACGTAGGCGCCAATGCCCCAACCCACCACAACACATCACGTTGCTGGCCCCAATGAGAATTTTAAATCAAAGTATATTATAGACTTTTTTTTAGACCTTAATGAATCCTTATAACTTGTGAAATGGACATTGGATGGCCTCTTTAAGCAATGTTTTTTTGCATAAGTGTAGATTATTTTATAAAATTGAAATCACTTTATTGCTGTACCCTGATTTTATGTCAGACCTTTTACCCCTGCATAATAATGGTCCATTCTAGTGACATCACTTTTAACAATTAAAACACAAGCAGCTTTTTTTCTCTCACCTCTATAAAGTTAATGATTTATAATGTTTGACTCATGCAATGGCAATATTTTAAAAAGTGCATAATATTTTTAACATCCTTTCAAAGTGTGCATCATGTGCGTTTGGGATCAAAGCTGGATAGTAAATTACCTGTCAACCCTTTTAGTGTTTCAGAATAACAGGTTTTAACAGGGAAACCTGGATGACATACAGTAGATTAAGTGTTACTTCAGCTACACCATTTATAAAGTTTATATGTGTAAAATGAAGACTTTTTAAAGACATATCTGGGTGTATTTTTGAGATAATAATCATATTATTCAGTGTGAGTGGCAGATAATCATCAGTTACTTTTTAGTTAGTATTATTAGTATGTGTTGGTACAAGATTTTGTTGAATAAAGTCATAATTATTTATACAGATTTAACATTATATTTATTTAATAATTGTGTTATAATACGGTTTTACAGATGTAGAATGTAATTGCCTCCTCTAAAATTTCTAACCTTCTTTATAAGGTTTATTTTATTTTTATTTGTGTGGCTGTTTTTGTGTCTCCTGATTTGAACTGCTATCATTGATTTAATTAAAATTGTAAAAAAAAAAAATAATATGGCACACCAGAGGGCACACAATCAACAACCATAACTTGCTGTAATAACCTTGTTATAGCCACGTGTTTACTTCACGTAATGACGTAATGACGCATGAGACGCAACGCAACTAATCAGAGAAACAGGTTTATTTTAATAAAAATCTGTAATCAGTTGTAATTTCTCATTTTTATTACATAAAAAATCTTAAAACTTTAAATTCCAGTTTATTAAATTTAGTTTTAACGGGTTTTTTTTAAATTTATTAAATAAAATTAAAACTTTTTGGGGCAGTAGGGGGGTGGAGGTGAGGGGGGGTTGCCGAGTGCACTCTTTATTACCGTCCATGATTATTATTTTTACTGTAATGCATTTTAACGCACTGGTTTTAATATTTCTCTTTAAAATACGCCATAATTCTTCATCGTCATTACAATAAGCACGTTTTTGGTATTTTTGGATTGCTTATAAACTAAATAAAAATATACCTATAAGTAATATATAAGCAACACTTTAGTCTGTAACAAAATCATAAGATTTATGAGAAAAATAAAATAAAAGAATAAAAAAAATGGAAAAGTCTGAGATGGCACAGTACAATTTCTTGACATTTTCAGCTGTCTTTATTTCAGATATATTAATATTGAAATTCTATGAATTAAATTAAACTGATTTTTTTTGTTAATTTGGTGGAATGACCTCCATGTATTGTGAGATGAACTAATCCAGAGCAGATTTACATTCTTTTAATATTAAAAATGGCACCAAAAACAAGACAAAGAGTCCAAAAAGTCACATATGGTCTATAAATGATTCTGCAGCATAAGGACATTTATATAGTCCAGTGTGATTATATGCTTTTTTTTTGTTATTTTGTATATAACTAGGTGATGTTAGATAATTCATCTTCCAGACTTTTCCATCAAGTTTCTCACTGTAAGGTTGATTTCAGGATGCTGATGGTGTCGACACACAATGTTTAAACGACTAAACAACCAAATAGGGAAAAAAGTATATATATATATATATATATATATATATATATATATATATATATATATATATATATATATATATATATATCACACATGGAATTGCACGATTTGTGAAGTTTTTATTGTGTAAAGCTCAGCGTGTGTTTGTTAAAATGAATATAGGTGAGCAGGTTGTCCATCCCTGTACGAGTCGTGTTGTTTGTTGGCTCCGTGTGATTATTTTATAGCCTGATATTTCACGCAATATTGCGCCCGCTAATTTCTTGGTGATGGGCAGCTAATTGCACTGCGTGTAATTACGGCGTTTGGAGTGGCGCCCTTTCGTAACAAATATTTTTAATAAGGTGTAGGTGAATAAAAAAAAAATAAGTATATAAAGAAAACTCCAAATGAAATAAAAGTCTAATTATAATAATATAATTATTCGTGAAATGTGGGCTATTATAAAAATCCCACATTGGTGACCTGCATGAGTTGTTTTTTTTTTTTTTAAACTGCAATAGAAAATTTCAGCATCAAAACAGCAATTAAATCGCCCTCTCACCATTTTTCCTGACATTAGAGCCAAGTGGGCATTTGGGGTTTTTTTGTGTTCATGGGGTTTTTTTTCTTCCCCCGCAGAATTGTTCGAAAGCACGCGAATCGCGCTCCGTTTTGTCCGCGCGCGGTGGTCCGTGATAATGCGCTCATTATGAAGCTGCGAAGGGAACAGGTTTCAAACGGGGATTCACGAGCGCGGTATCCACCGCCATTGGTGTGGGAATAGAGAAGCTAAAAAGACGGAACATCTGTTCAGGACCGGCCTGCAGTTTAGCCCAACCTGTACATCAGGCTTTGAAGTTTGCGTCAGGGGTGAATGATGGGGACCTTATGGCACTGTAGAAGCATGAGAAAATCATTATAGACTATATGAACACACACACACACACACAGAAAGAGAGAGAGAGAGAGAGAGAGAGAGAGAGAGAGAGAGAGAGAGGAAGGGAGAGAGAGAGTTTGCCGTACCAAACGGTTCTGTTGCACGTGATTAAGCAACACACGCCATAATGATGCATATTTTGCGTAAAGTTGTACCAATTACATATTTCAAACGATTTAGTCAACGTTGTGAATTTTTTTTCTAACTTTGTCTTTCTAATGTTTACTAAAATTTTTACACAAGAAAGTTCTTAAATCCTAAATCATAATTCAACCCTAAAGGAAACATAATAATAATAAAAAATGGAGAGACACCTTTCTACTGATCTGAACAGAAAAGTTCCTTAAAACGATCTATTTTTATATTTTTAATTATTTTTATATCATGTAACCAATATAAGAACAATTACTTGATATTGTTTAGATTTATTTTGATTACAATAAAAAAAAGTAGTCTAAGAATTGTATAAATGTTTAAATCATAATAATCAGCACATACAGAAGCAGATTTATTATTCATTACGTAATTAATTCCTGGACAAAATTAGTTACAAAATCATTGGGTTTTTTTTTTCAAACTGTCACATCTTCATGGCCACAGTGGACGCAGTCTGATGTCCAGAGAAATTAAGAGGGATTTTACACATTTGTTGGCCAAACAGCAGATCCCCGGTCAGGATCCACGTCATCTCAAGCTAATAAAAAATAAAACTACGCGTGATTAAAACACGCCACTTTATTAAATTTGAATTTCAAATGTACGACCTGCGGCGCATGTTAATGGACTAAATTCAGTGCATTTCAGGAACCTTAGAATTAGATACAAAATCTTTTTTTTTTAATGTGGCCTTTTATTATATTATTTTATTATTAAATTAATAATATTATTAATAATAACAATGTTTTAATAATAATTACAAAACAAAATTAATACTTTTTTTGTTTGTCTATAAATAATTTTTTTAACCAAAATTACAAAATGACAAAATTACTGACTTATATAAGCATAATTATTTCTTTATTTAATTTAATTGTTTTGGTTTTTCATTATGTATATATTGTTTGGTTAATCACAAGGAACGCAATTTAGAAACCTATAACAGGAGGATTTGTTTTTTTTTCAAAACCTTTCCGAATAGAAAAATCTGGAACTCTTTATATTAATTAAACAAACGTCGAAGAATACATCTTGGGAAACTCCAAAAGTTCACCTTGATGCAAATGTGCACACCCACTTCCGCCCATTGGGCTGGTCGAACACGCCTTCACAAGGCACAATGACCCGTGAGCCCCACTTCACAGATTACACATAATTATTAGGATCCATGTAGACAGACTAACATACGTGCATACATAGTTAGAAAAAAAACCTTGCAAAAACCTTCAACCGGATATGATTTTAATAACCCGGAGGTGTCCCCTAGTAAACTTTCAAGTGATGCTGTGAAACATACCAAATCTTACCCCTCTCACTGACGCTCTCTATAATAGGGCAACTGTGCCGTTCCCTTATACTCTTATTAATATTTTACACAGAAAAAATATAAACACATTAGGGTTAAAACTTTATTCTGAAAGTCAATAGAATCCTGTTTTAGGTAAAAGTGATCTATTAAAATTTTTAATAGGTTCCTGTTCCTCTGAAGGGGTCAGATTTAAAATATAGACTTACAGGACCGGAAGTAGCAATAATATACATGGAAAGATTAACTCTAATCTTAATTAAAGCTAATTAAAGGTAGGTTCTACCACCTGCTGTATTATTAGTCATAAAGGGCCTAAAACATGCATTCTTGTATTCGTGCAGCAAGAAGTGAGCATGGTACTTTTCATTTCACACAATCAGTAAAGACTGGCATAGTTTTCTCCTATGCTCCTATGTCTTTATTATAAATATATCTTAAAATTATTTAAAAAGCACTTTTTTTTGAAAGTCTGTTTCACTTCTAGGCTTTTCTGGGATGTAAACATTACTATGGCATTGCCTTGTTGTATGATGGCTAGAGAATTAATGTTTACTCAGTAAACCCCCCCCCTTGGAAATATTATAGACCCGACAAGAAAAGAATATGGTTGCCATAGCTTGATAGATTCACGTATAAATCGTTGCTGCGTTAAAACATTCGTTCCAGGTGGGGGAGATCCCAATCAGAAAAAAAAGATGCCCGGATTGCGCTTCACCCTGCAGCCACGCCCACTTGTAGGCTTTAACATCTGCACTTGTGTTGAGAAGCTCAACGAGCAGAGACTTCATCGGTGATGACTTCACGACTTCCACAAATCTGATTGGTGGTTAGTCGAGCCTGTGGAACTTCAAAGCCAGAGAGGAGCTACAACTGATCTGGGAAAGGGGCGTCGAGCATCAGTACTTGACAATACTCCTTAAAAAAACAACCAAACGAGCACGTAGCCTATAAATGTAAAGGTATTCTTCAAGGTGGACACTTCTGGAATGGCAACTTCACTTCTAGGGGTGAGAACAGTCTTACTATTTACTCCTATCTGTTTTTATTTTACCTTTTTTTCCGGAATAGGGTTTTTCTTGTTCTGTCATTAAACCATGAACGAATCGCGTTCAGAAGTTTGGAATTCAACCGCACAACTGTAAAATAAAACAACTAAAAATAGCTGTTAAAACATGTGTATTTAATTGCGCAACAGTTTGAAAATATGCAGCTTATAAAACCATGTAATATACAGTATCATATTTTTCTATTTACTACCAACATATACTGCTTTATTCTATATTTCTGGACTTGTTTTTTTCTGTTTAGCGCAACATGTTTGTATTTGTTTGTAATCCCTCCAGGAAGAGCCCAAGTTTGGATCTACACCTTTAGCTATGCTGGCTGCAACTTGTAACAAAATCGGCAGCCCGAGCCCTACATCTGCCATGATATCGGACAACGCTTCATTTGGAAAAGGGTTTCATCCTTGGAAAAGAGCCTCACCTGGAAGCTGCAGTCTCGGCTCAACTCTGTCGTCTCGAGGGGGAAGCGGACTGGCGGAAACCTTCAGCGCAAACGGTTCTCCAGTTTCCAGTGCTTTCTCTCTAACGACCAGCAGTGCGTCCGGTAGCCCCTTTGGGAGCGATTACTCTGCGTTTCAGACTTCCGTGTCCATCTCAGGGGGATCTCAGGAGCCGAATTCGCAGCCCGTTTTCATCTCCAAAGTGCACACTTCAGTGGACAGCCTGCAGGGCATCTACCCGAGGATGGGCGTCGCGCACGCATATGACTCTTGGTTCAAGTCAGGCATTGCTGCTGGGGACGTGGGTTCGTCTGCCGGCGCCTCGGCCTGGTGGGACATGGGCACCGGTTGGATCGACAATCCGCTGGGCGCCAATGGCCTCCAGACTTCATTGCATTCTCCCTTGGGGGGCTACAACTCGGACTACTCAGCGGCACTCGGCCACTCTGCGTTCAGCGCTGCTTCATCACCGCACCTGCTCGCCGGCGGGCAGCACCTGGTGGACGGATTCAAGCCCGTATTGCCGGCCTCATACACAGACTCTAGCCCAAACTCAGTGGCAGGCGCCAGCGGAGCCGTCCTAACCGCATCCCCCGCTGTAACCCTTGCGGGCTCTCCACGCTCGTCTGCGCGACGCTATGCGGGCAGGGCGACTTGCGATTGCCCAAACTGCCAAGAGGCTGAACGGCTTGGACCAGCAGGAGCGAGTATACGTCGCAAAGGGCTGCACAGTTGCCACATCCCTGGTTGCGGTAAAGTGTACGGCAAAACATCTCACCTGAAGGCGCACTTGCGCTGGCACACGGGCGAAAGACCGTTCGTGTGCAACTGGTTGTTTTGCGGCAAAAGGTTCACACGCTCGGATGAGCTCCAGAGGCATTTGCGCACGCACACCGGCGAGAAACGCTTCGCCTGCCCCGTGTGCAACAAGCGCTTCATGCGCAGCGACCATCTCAGCAAACACGTGAAGACGCACAGCGCCGGTGGCACTGAAAATTCAGCATCAAACGGCGGTGTGTGCAAAAAAAGCAGCGACACCGACAGTGAGCAAAGCGCACCGGGCAGCCCCGCGTGTCAGTCCCCGGATAACGCTGCGCACTACGGGTCCAGTCCAGACGGCAAGCAATTCAATCAAATGAACAATCTGAATTTATAAAAGAAAGGGTAAAATTGCGTAAAGGCTGTGCCAGTAAGCCAGCTCCATTACAGAACGGCCTCAAGTAAAAAAAAAACTTTTAAAACGTCATATTTTATCCAAAAGTCTCAGGTGTCTTCATAAACACACACAGGGAGCAATGACAACTTTCAGTAGCCTAAACTACAAAACCTGGAGAACTTCATGCGTTAAATAAACTTTAACACCCCCCCCCCATGTTTACTGTATATATTTAGGGTTACAATGAAATGTCTTGTTTGATTGAACTATACTGAGGCACTTTACTCTTCAGATTTAAAGAAAAACTGTTTACTTTCTGGTAAACCAGTACACCATAAACGCTGATCTAATGTTTTCAAAGCTCTGAATGTTTTTCGCCTACAACAAATATCGATTATAATTATTGCTAAGTTGTCACATGTGGCTCTAAATGGCTTTGGAACACTTGTGAAATGGACTCAAGCAAATTTAAGAAAATCTCAGTGTGGTTTTTGTACCGTCAATTTCGAATTGCTTTGTGACACAAAATTTCTCCCTGTGCGTTATTCAGTTTCTCCTGGAAAACAAACTGACAAGTTGTACATACAGTGTGTGTGTGTGTGTGTGTGTGTGTGTGTATGTGTGTGTGTGTCTCAGTTTTATTTATCCACAAGTTTGAACTGTACTTTGAAGTCCATCAGAGTCGCACTTTGAATTTATATTTATGATTTTTAGTAGAGTATCAGTTTGATCAAGTCGCTCATCTTTCTTTATTTAATCGGTTTTATTTTGTTTGTTTTAATTTAATTGCGCATGTGTGTGTTTGTATTTACTGACGTTTGGTTTCAAGGTTAATTAAATCTCCTAATAAAGTCAGATTTTGACTTTATTTTGATTTTGAGTTTGTCTACAGAGTAAATTCAGTTCTTATGTGTGTTGCTCTTCTTCGTAGCACTGAAACAAAAACCTGAATAATTTTTTTGCAATGTGAAATGAAGCTCAGAACGTTAAGATTAATACTTCATTAAAAAAATTACATAAAACAAACTAGATGCTTTTGTAAGATTTAGGATCAGTTTTAAGACTTTTTTCAGGAGCACTTAGACTACTACTTTTGATGTAAAATGTATAAACGGAATTTGCTTTTTAAATTCTATAATTTATATTATTTCTTAACATTTAGACCAAGTCGTCAACGAACGATATTAGTCCCTCTATTATTATTATTATTATTATGATTATTATTATTATTATTATCACCACTACTATTATTATTATTATTATTTTTATTTTTGCTACTACTATTATTATTTTTATTATTAATGTTAATATTAGCTAATATAAATAATATTGTATTTTAAACCGGCAAAATCTATGTAATATTGTAGTTCATGCCCTGCTTGAACTTTATTCAATTGAACTTTATTACTTTATTATTTAGGTACAAATTATTACGTGATACTCAGACAAAATCTTCCAGGGTTAGGAAAAACCTTTTTTTATTTATTGTCAAAAGTTAAAGAATTAAAGAAAATTGAATGACAATTTAAAAAAAAATAACAGGTCAAACAGTTGATTGAGAGTCTGGATGTCACTGTAATAAACAGAATGCAGCAAATTCTCAGCTTTATTGCAGTAAAGAAATTTTGTAAGAATATAAACTTTTATTGAGTGAAATCTGGTGTTTGTATCACAGTGACAGCATTAGATGAGTTTTCGAGTTAGAAAGTTGGAGCAAACGTTGAAGGAGGTCGGATAGTGTGTGTGTGTGTGTGTGTGTGTTCGGGTAATGTGCGTCTCTTTGGCTTTACTTCGTCTCTAATCTAGCAAACACTTTCAAACTGGAAAATTGGATAATATATAGAAGAGAAAAAAGAAGATGCTTGCGTCAGAATTTGGGAAAAAGAGGAAACTGCAATTTTATCAATAAAGAAAATTAGGAAAAAATAAAAAGTTATTGCCACTTGTCACGTAATAAAACTCATTTAGTTATAACAAATAATTCTAATGTAAATATAAGTTATAGGCTATTGCTTTCTTTTAATAGTCCCCATATCAACTGCATATTATTTTTCCATTTTATTAAAAATATTAAGTATGTGAGTCTGAATAAATTCCGGAATCCAGATTTGGTGTAACAACAGTGACAATAGAAATAGCAATTACTATTAATATTGTTATTATTACTATGACTACTACTATACTTAAACATTAATATCATATTCTTTTCGAAAAAAACACGCCCCAAACCACACAGTACCCCAGTTAAAATAAATTAGAACCAGGGAATGTTTACCTTTTATCACAGAACTAGTTTTTTTCCGGACCACAAACTTTACCGAAGTCTTTCTTGGCTAGTCCGTGTGACTTTGCCGCCCTCTACAGGCGAATAAACGAATTACAGTTTACAAGAACTCTGATCTACTGTTAATACTTCTTGCTTCATATATATACAAAGTAAACACACATATGCACACAAGTTAATTTTTGTGCAACTCCACATTCTCCATTTAACTCCTCATCATAAAAGGAGTAATTAACAACTTCTTCAAGACTGAATTAATTTATCTTGAATTTAACTTCTAAGCTGTATTAATATTCTAACTTTTATTTAATTGTTATAATTAGAGACAGGTCTGTGGCCCAAGTTGTTACTTTTAATATCATGGACAACTCCAAGCAAAAATAAATGACCATAAGAAGTTCTGTTCTTCTTTAGTAATTAGGAATTTTCAAACTAGTAAAGAATTTAATTTAAGTGTAAAACAGGCAAAAATTGTCTTCCTAAAATAAAACAAATTTTGGACCAAAAATGTTAATCTGTACCCACAAACCAACAATAGAGGACCTGGTGAGAAAGTTCAAAGCATCATTTACATCATTTAGCAGACACCTCTTATCCAGAGCAACTTGGGGGTTAAGGGCCTGATCAAGGGCCCACAATGGTGGCTTGGTGGTGCTGGGAATCAAACCCCAGTCTTTCTGGTATAAGTTCAATACCTTAACCACTAAGCCACTACTTCCCACATCAGGTACCAAATTATGTATAGTGCATCTAACATTAACTGTTATATGAGTTTGAAGCTACCTTTCCATGATCAGCATTAAAAAAGGCAGACTAAAGTTTTGCATTTCCAGATTTTTTGAGAATTGTTTTCTGATTAGATGAAACTGACTGGCAATAATAATAATTAGCATTCTATATTATATTATATATATATATATATATACACACACACACACACACATGTATAGTGTATGATATATTTTAAATTCTGTTAGTCTTCCTGTTCTGGGTATTTATTTAAAATATCAGTTTACTACACATATAAGAAAAGCAGTGTGATGTTTTACCTAATTTTTCAATGCTAATTTTTATAAAAAACAAGAATAAACACCAAACGATGCCAGGATGGGAAAATTTATTGTAAAATCAAACAACATAAAGAGAAGAAAAGTGCTGTGAACAGTATTAATGCCCAATTTTTCAGTGATCCGGCTGCCACACAGACTATCACAAACTATACTGTGTTCAAGTAAAAAAAAAATCACAGAATGCAGTAAATATGCCGATGTAGTGTTTTAGAAACGATTAACAAATGATAACAGCGCGCGATTAATAAAATATGCACTAATGTTTCAACACCAGTTTCTACCGATCATATAAAAAAACAAAATATCAAATCAATAAATAAACTTATCAATGTTGGTACCCTTTGATTTGTAAACAGTGTGGAAACTAGTCTACAGCAACAGAAAGAGGAAGTGACACGTCAGACAGACCTCAGGGTTTAAAGATCTCAGAGTAAAGGAGCATCGCTGGATTTCAGTAGTTTCACGCACACAAGTGCAACGATTCACATTTACAAACATACGAAACACACTAACCAACAACTAGAAACACAGACACACAAAAGGTCCATACAGTAAAATTCCAGTTTTTACATCATCTCAAGGCAAAAAATTTGTCTGAGATTGAAAAGGTGCAGTAATTACTGTACGTGTGACACACTTAATTTTGTATATTACGTCTAATTTAAACAATCTACACAGCTATAGTACATATATTTACAAACAGATACTACACAATTGATACATGGGGAGTTATAGAAATCCTTCATTCATTCATTTATTCATTCATTCATCTTCATTCATCTATCCCAGCCGCCTCTGAAAGGGCGAAAGGCAGGAGGGGTACACCCTGGACAGGTCGCCAGTCCATCACAGGGCCACACACACACACACACACACACACACACACACACACTCACTCCTATGGGAAATTTAGAATCACCAATCAATCTAACATACATGTTTTTGGACTGTGGGAGGAAACCGGAGAACTTGCAAACTTTACACAGAAAGGACCTTAGAATCGAACCCAGGTCTTCTTGCTGTGAGGCAACAGTGCTAACCACTAGCCACCGTGTTGCATTATAGAAATCAAAATATTAAATTATTAACATCTATTAACAGGATTTCAACTAAAGTTTGGGAAAAACCCACCAGTTCAATCAAAAATGTTCTTATCTTAAACACACTAACTTTATCTTATATTTCAACACAATGGATGTTTTTCAACGGGGAACACAAGAATATTTCTAGAAAAAAGGTTCTCCAGGTTTTCTATACCAGTATGGGGTACCTTTTCATAAATGCCACTTGTAATGCAAAGCATTCCTTGGTCATGTCTATATCATACACCAGGTGGCAGTCTGACACCAGCCTTTAAAAGAAACTGGCTCAAACTTGAGGTCGGTTTTGCTGTCATGTAGTGGTGCGGAAAGAAACTGTAGTGTTTCATTGACTTAAATAAACTTAAATAACACATACATAATTTGAAAAGTTACTACGGTAGATAATAAGTAAGAATGAATTATCTTATTGCTTTTAACTCCTTTTTTCTTGTCCGGTCATGGAAAGATGTCATGCAGAGGCATTTTGTGAACACGAATGTGCTCCATGGGGTACTCAGGAAAACAGTCTCGTCTGTAGGTAATGGTCTTCTCACTGTGGGTGGGGACGTAGGACGGGTTCTGGGACACAAAATGATTTAAATAATTCAGCTGCATGTGACCAAATGTTTGTGGACACCTGATCATCAAGACTTTTCAGAAGTGTGGATGGTTTTACAGAAGAAGAAGTGAAATTAAATCTGGAATAGGATTTTAAAACAGATATGGATATGTGATGATCAGGTGTCTCAATACTTTTGTCTATTAAGTGTATACATTTCAGTATCAAATACTTTCATGCGACAGAAATATTATAAATACTATAAACACTATTACGGCAGTGGTTACACTTTCTAGACTAGCAGCCTCTAGATGAAGAGATTAAGACGTGAAGATTATTATTAGGCTTATTAATAATCATAAACTGTGTCTTCAAAATAAACCTTGAGAGAATTCTGTCTTAGAAATTATTAACAAAGTGATGCGATGCAACCCAACGTGACTGGTAATTAATAGCGCCACAAAGCTGAGCATTTTCTACTATAACACCAGAAATTCGACAATAATTACAGTTACTAATGTGATTAATAAACAGGATTAATGTACGATTGGAATGTCTATAAAAGAAAGTTTGTCCTATTGCAAAATTCCAGCTATAATCTGGCTCTTACATTCTTCTGTAGTTAATAAGACAAAAAAATGTGGCGTGTAATCAGGAAACCACAAAACAGAAACATCCTCTGATCTAAAGCCGTGTCGTGGAAAACTTCAAGTTACAGCTACAAAGTCTTTACACTGGACACTTTACACACAAAAAAAATATTTTTTAGACTTTATTCTATGTAAATTAGATCAAATGATGAAGTATTAATTAAAAAATCGAACTGCAGCTGGAACTAAAGTCAGAGATGTTGTTGGATAAAGATATTAAATAAATTCTGATCAATCGGATGTGCAAATTTAACAGTGCATTCGATGTGTTCAGATTCTTTAAAGCTATTTGCATGTTTATGTGTAATTAAATTTAGTAATCGTTATTTGTTATCATTTCAGTTTTTAGTTTTAGCAACCTTATGCTGCCATCTGTTGGTGTGTCTCTGTAATTTTTGATACCCCCTTCGCAGCAATGCTCAATGCTTGTAACAAATTACTATAACTTCTTTTCCATATTAACCTGCACTTAGCCTTATCACCAGCAAACTCTTTGTACCTCTTACTTACACACACCTTGCTGTTTTCGTCAAACTGCTCGATCACGTGACCCCTCACAGACCATTTCTTGCCACGAAGCAGCAAACGTACAACAGCCAGGATTCCCAGACCAAGGACCACGGTGAGGAGGAAGACACTGAGGAAGGTTTTAAAGTACCGGTAGCAGGATACACACTCTAAGGAAACATATATATAACATAAAATAAAAAAAAAAAATTAAATCAGCAGTCTGATTAAATCAAATATACCTAATAACATGGCACATAATAAAGCATATTAAATAAATGTTTGCAATGCCTAATTATGGAGCATATATACGTTTTATAGCACAATGATTTATTAATTTATTTTATTATCATCATTTTGCCTTTTTTTATAGGACAGACAGGGATCAAATAGAGGGACCGGAAAAAACTCAAGCCAGAATCGAACCTGGGTCATTATAGAGGGTGTCAGCCCTTAAATCCCAGGGCGCCAGCCGTGATTCATAATTTATGCTTTAGATACTTTAGATAGATGAACAAACCTATGCAGTCGTTTATTTAAGGAAAGGAGTGTCTGATGTCTGCACTTTGTAACTGTCATAGATAAAGCTACAGTATGACACTAAGTATTCTAGAGCAGGATGAGGGGGTTTTGTGTTTAAGTTCTTTTGTTTTATTACCCCAAAGAGAGAAAAATGAAAAACTATTAAAAGATCAACTTGTTATAGCTGCTGTAAAAGGAGTAAACAATAAAAAGAATGTGTTTTCTGGTTGGTTATCAGCGTTAAAGGTACACCAATATGGCCACCCTCTAGAGTTATATTATTCATTTACATTTGCATTTCTGGCATTTGGCAGATGCCTCTGTCCAGAGTGACTTATCTCTAAGGGCCTTGCTCAGGGGCCCAACAGTGGTAACTTGGTGGTGCTGGGAATTAATCCCAATCATCCACTTTGCGGTCCAAGCTACCACTTCCCCTCTTATTCATCAACCAGAACTAAAAGTCTTAAACACTGTTTCAGGACAAAATAAAGAAATCAATGTCCCGCACTGATTCCTGACTCTGACTCAACCCCACTGAACATCATTTGGAACACCTACTCGACCCCAGAGCTCCATGATTCAACATTAGTGCCTGAGCTCACTAACACTATTGTAGCACAATAAACACCAATCTTCACAGTCACATGACACAATATAGTGGAAAACCTGTCCAGAGGCTCCAAGACTGAAACAAAATCTGGAACCAGAGGTCCAAGAACATTAAAGTGTGATAGGCCAGTTTTTCAATATATTTGTTTATAAAGTGTAATTAAAAATAAGTTAATGTTACATCACTGCAAGGTTACATTTTCAAATGTAAGAAGTGTAAGAACTTCTGAAAGTGAAATAAACAATACATAAATAAGGGGAGGTGGTACCACAGTGGTTAAGGTGTTGGACTGCTAAGATCTGGGTTTTATTCCCAGCACCACCAAGTTGCCACCTTGGGCCCCTGAGCAAGGCCCTTAACACCTAATTGCTTAGATGTAAAGGAGATAAATGTTAGTCGCTCTGGATGAGAGTGTCTGCCAAATGCTATAAATGTAAATAAGATCATTGCGCTCGTTCTGATACATAAGCATCCTTACGCCAGGATCTTGGACATCACTATAGATGCCACCTCGCTGAACTCCTTGCCAACCACTGCCTACAAACTTAATCAGGATAATTATGGACCATCAGCTGTCCTTTTCCTCCACAACATCAAAAGGTTTTAACTATCCTTGTCCACTCGGTTGCTTATGCAGTCTCTCATCATTTCTAAACTCGACTAGTGCAACTTGCTCCTGGCAGGTCTATTTCTGAGTGCAATTCATCCTCTGTAGATGTTTCAGAATGCATCTGCAGAAGTTGTTTTTAACCTCCCAAAATCCTCACACACCACCCCACTGCTACACTCCCTCTACTGACGTCCAGTGGCTGCTCGTGTCAGATTCAAAACATTGACGCTTGCCTAGAAAGCCAAAAATGGAGCAGCACCCTCTTATCTTAAAGGTCTCATCATTCCTCGCATTGCATCGCACTTCCACGGATACACAAGCACCGCTGGACTGGTCCCACCATCCTGAGGTTTTTCCTCTGTTCTGGCACCAAGGTTGTGGAATGGTCAATGTCAATGTCAGAACAGCCCAGTCACCCACTGTCCTCAAGAAATGAAAGAAGATCTACTGCTCTCTTGAAAAAAGGTGGTCTTTTTTGAAGTTGTTATAAAAATTTGGGGTTTGTTACACATTCTTTGTGATCTAGTAAACCAGTATTGATCTGTTCATGATGAGACCCAAAGCACTTTTTGCACGTCGCTCTGGATGAGAGCATCTGCCAAATAAAAGCAATGATAAATTTCTGTATGTGTCTTTTGTTATTCATTATCCTAAACATTCACATAAAAAAATTCTGCGTCATGCTTTGCAAATTTTGTTGCAACCAATAAGAAGGCTTCTGAAGTTTGTCCTGATGTGCTAGAATGTAAATCGTCAAAAATTGTGATCTTTTTTTAAAGCAGGACTAAGAACCAGCTAAGACAATGATAGAACAGAGCAAACACGCAGATGTTTATTATATCATCTGTGAGGACGTCAGAAACAGCTGGACAGCCTGTGGACTTGGTGCCAAAGTAAAAGGAGACAGGTTGAGCTGAAACCAAGATGGTGACAGCAAGTGCTGGGGCCACAGTACATTTCGTTCATTTTTAGATCAGCAGCCACTATTAGTGATTGTGAAATCCAGTGGGCTCGGCATCAAGCCACTACTCCACATACAAAGAGGCTAAAGTAGTGTATTGACGTTGCAGTAAGTTGCCATGGTGATCTGGCAGCAGAGACAGGGAGAGGAAAAGTAGAGGTCGACCTCATCGGAAGGGGGACAGGGATGCGCATACTGACACACACGTACACACCCACCCACACACACACACAAACACAATGGTCTGTGTTGTTTCAAAACCTAAAACCTATGGCATGACCGCAGCCTCTGTTATATTTGTAGCTGAAAGTCTATCAGAACACCATAATTGTCACACTTTAGGAACAGAAAAAAAGCAGTTGAGAATGAATATCATTGGTTCCAAATGGATTAGATATGTGTGTGTGTGTGTGTGTGTGTAGCTGTGAGTCTGAGTAGCTCCAAACTTTACCAGCATGTTTGCTAATCCGAAGCTGTGGTCCCTGTGAGGCCATGTCCACGTGGAACCTGCTGACACACTGCTCCCTGCTGTGGTACAGACAGTACTTCCCTCTAATCAGCTCTGTGTGACATGGAGAAGTCTATGTAGTTATGTACAAACTTTCTTTATACGGAATTTTGTGTATACAATAAGCCCAAACACATTCACCTAAGCACTAAAGTCAGTATTTATTTACTTTTTAACACCATGCCAGTGTCAAGGCTATTTTTATGGCGACTACACAACCGTACTTTACATTCGTTCGCATAAAATACATGGTTTTGGACTGTTGGAGGAAACCAGAGAACCCGGAGTAAACCCACATAAGCACGGAGAGAACCTGCAAACTCCACACTGAAAGACCCCTGCAAGGGAATCCAACCCGGGACCATCTTTGATTAATAGTAATATTATTATAGTATACTACACAGTCATGTGACTGCAGTGCCGGCCCGTAGGCTTGTGGCCCCTAGGCGAGGTCATGAAAAATGGGGCCACTTTAAACCAGTAGGGAGAAATCACAAATAAGACAATTTTAATATTTGTGTGTATAAATGTGTATTAATTAAAGCATTTAACATACAATACATGTGTAAAATGTTTAATCAGACTTAAACAATTTATTACCGTAATGATTAGAATATTTGAGACTTGATTTTTGCCTCTTTTCTGTCTAATAAGCAATTAAACTGAATAGTAAGAGCGTCCCAAAAATAAGACATTTTTAGAAAAAGTTTCGAGTTACTATCAAAGTGAGCAGTTTGGAGAGATATGTGTCTATGTTGATAGTATATTAATACTATGATCATTACCGCACATTTCTCCCAATATATCACGCGCTAGTTAGAGTTTAGCACTGCTGTGTATGTTTTTCTCTTTTTGTGTCTGTGCGGTCCTTAATAAAGGTTGGGGCCTCAAGCGACCACCTGCATTGCCTGTTGGACCAGCAGGCATTATAACTGACTACTAATTACTAAATTACTAAACATGATTTCTTCATTTGCGGACGTCCTATTCAGGAAAAAGTATATTTGCTTTTTTTTTTTATTAAACCCAAACATAAGGTAATAAAAAACACAAAGAAAAAAAACATCACATGACAACATGACATCACATGCTGCACAATGTGCTGCCATCTGTTGGCATGTCTCTAAACATTTTGATATAATTTCAAAATTTCAGAATGATAATTCTAAATTTATACAAAATATATGTAATTTCTGTTAGATTTAAGTTATTACCAGTAACGTCATCGACATACGCCACCAGTGCAGAGCAGCTGCTGTTGCATTGTTGCGTGCGTTCTGCTGCGAGACCTTTAGACAGGTGGCAGTCCACACAATTCCTGAGAAAAAAAAGAGAAAAGAAAATATGTGTGAAGTAAACAAGCAATCAATCACATCACATTAAATAAAATGCCATTTACGCTTACATACAAACAAAAAAGCAAATTATGCAAATAAAAATTTCAAAAGTTGTGTATGAACTGTATGTGTAGTAACTGAGTGATATTTTTCTAAAAAGCCATGCCTACAGCTCACATATCTCAGGAAGCATTTTCAGGATTCTAAAACTCATTCTGATTGGTTGGGTCCTACAATATTTACAGAAGACATTTGGTCTTGCGTTTTTTTTAACGGTTCACCTGGAAACAAAGCTGCCATGATGCTCTACTTTCATCATCAAACAAAGAAGCTGTGTGAAGCACCATTAAGGATCAGCTAAACACTGTGATGTTTTGCATTTGGTATAGACATGATATCAACTTTCTTAATCACACAATCTATGGTTGCACGCCAGATTGTTATTGTAGGGACTTTAAGGATACATTTTTACATCACAAAACTTGACGTGGAAAAAAACGAACTGTGATTAGTTGCTGTACGTGTCAATCAGATGCCCTCTTGTCTACTATTGTTTCCAAAGCTTTTGCTGTCAGTCTGCTGTCAGCTGCATGAGATTAGAAAAATAAATATAGGGCAGCACGGTGGCTTAGTGGTTAGCACTAGCAAGAAGGCCTGGGTTCAATTCCCAGCAGGGGTCTTTCTGTGTGGAGTTTGCATGTGCCTGCGTGGGTTTACTCTGGGTTCTCCGGTTTCCTCCCACAGTCCATAAACATGTATGTTAGATTGATTGGTGATTCTAAATAGGAGGGAATGTGAGTGTGTGTGGCCTTGTGATGGACTGGTGACCTGTCCAGGGTGTACCCCTCCTGCCTTTTGCCCTTTCAGAGCCCTCCAGCAGATCCCTGTGACCCCGAATCAGGGAACAAGCGAGTATAGAAGATGAATGAATAAATACTATAAATATTTATGAACACAGTAATTGCCCTGTGTATTGACATGAATGTGAGTGGGTGATGTGCAGAAATGATGTGGAGAAATCCACTACATACATTGTTGTGTTCAGAAAAAAGCAAAAGTAAAAGTTGTTTACCAGTGTGACTGACAGGAGTTCGAGCAGGTGGCACACTTCTCACAGAATGCTCCAGAGCGTCGCTGGTGATCACACACACACTTGCCACAGATACATTTTCCTTGCCCGCTACACACCAAGCCATTGGCTGACCTGCAGCTTTCTTGGGAGACGGGACAGCCACAACTCTCTCCTGTCCAACCAGGATAACATGAGCATTCCCCTGAGACACACTCACCATGTCCTGATATTACACACACACACACACACACACACAAACAGATTTATTAAGGGAGATACCTTTGCAAAGTCTGATTTCATATGACAAGTCTGTAGTTTTGGGGTAGGTTTTAATGAACACACCGCAGCTACATACACAAGAACGGCCAAACAGGAAACAGTTTCTTGTTCTTATTTATTTTCACAGTGATGACAGCATAAGCAGTTGCGTCATCATTTAGGCACATCGCCAAGTGCAACAAGACAGATGTGCTTGGGCTAACGTTGTTCCTGTTTAAATGGTCTAATAGTTAATTCTATTTACTGAAACAAAACAGATTTTAATATCTGTTCAGCAATAAGACAAAAATATGCAACAAAATTGCGAAAACGACATTTGTCTATTATACCCTAACAGGAAGTGGTGGCTTAGTATTTAAGGTGTTGTACTGATACCAGTAAGACCAGGGTTCGATTCCCAGCACCACCAAGCCCCCACTGTTGGCACTGAGCAAAGCCCTTACCCCCAACTGATCAGTTGTAGAAAAGAGATGAACGTAAGTCGCTCTGGATAAGGACATCAAATTCTGTAAATGTAAATGTAATTCAGGGTCATGGGGATGTGCTGGAGTCTATCCCAGCTGTCTCTGAAAGGGCAAGGTACACCCTGGACAGGTCGCCAGTCCATTACAGGGCCACACACACTCACTCCTATGGGCAATTTAGAATCACCAATCAACCTAACATGCATGTTTTTAGACTGCCCGGAAAACGAACCCAAGTCCTTCTTGCTGTGAGGCAACAGTGCTAACCAATGCCCAAAAAATAACATATTAATAATAAAAACATAAAAATAACATTAACACGCTACTGTTAATATCACTCTTAACCCAAATCGCCTCTATGATACTAAGATTTAATTATGAATTGCTTGTGCTGAATAGTTTTTAAAAAATTACAAAAATATCCCTCACAAGCTTGCCTCATATCAATCATGGAAATGATTTTTTATTATAAAATATAAAATAAAAACACACCCCACTTGTTGATTTTGAACGTTAAAAAAATAGCTAGCCTTAACTGGCTTGTTTAAAATGCTGGATCCCGGTTATAATTCTATTATATGATATAAACATTGCTCTAATGATAGCTAGCTCTTTAGATCGAAGTAGTGTGTATGTATGAATAAAGTAAAGTTTAGAAGATAGAGTGTGTGTTTAGTTATAAATAAGCAGAGAGGGGTTAAAGTCTTGCTTAAGACTAGCAACTAACATAAATTAGCTAAGGTTGGATAGGTAGCATTAGCAAAGCTAACTAGCAAAATATTGAATGCTAAAGTGTTTGGATATAGATAGCTTAAATATTTATCTTACTGCGTAAATAAAAAACAAGCACTTGCCCGTATCTGAGTCAAAGAAAACAAAACAAAACAACAGTAGCAGATTCTAGTTTAATGCTAGCAGGTTCAGCAATGCTTATCTTCTACAGTATATCCTGCTCTTATCCAGTTTGAGTAGGTACCCAAAGGTACAAATTTGCAAATTGAGCATTTAACAATGGACCAGCTTCAAGATAATTTGTGCAGTGTTGAATATATATATATATGTATATATATATACACATATGCACACACACCCACCTCCACACATTAGACCCCTTTCATTAGGACAGGAAAAGACGTCCTTCTCGCAAAGCCTTCCGTAGATGATACCAAGGTTACTCCGGTCACACACACACGCCCCGCACACACAGGTTCCCCTGCCACTGCACACCAGGCCTGTCTTCACATCTCGGCAACTGTCCGTCAAACTCCTCCCGGCCTCTTGATCGGCTCCAGACGCACAATGGGATGTTTCCGGTTCATCATGGCAAGGTCCCACCCTACCACAGCTACACATACAGGCCTGTTGCACTCGCACGATCGTGGATTCGTTAAATCCCACAGGTTTTACCACCATCATAACCTCAGAGTCATGTTCATTCTGCAGTGCATCAGTCTTTTCTGGGCATGCTCGCATTCCCACCGTGATGTTGAAGAAGACCTTGAGGAAGAACAGATCAGATAAAAGTGGAATTTTTATACAGGAAATGTTTGTTCAGTTTAGTTTGGTGTTTCTCTGTGCCAAATCATGCCTGTGTCACATAATAAAATAAAACTGAGATGTAGTTAAAAAAGTTAGCGAGCGGCATGTGCAAGGGTCCCTGTAAATATTCATTCATTTATTTATCTTCTATACCTGTGTATTCCCTAATTTAAGGTCATGGGGATCTGCTGGAGTCTATCCCAGCCGACTAAAAGGGCGAAGGGCAGGTCACCAGTCCATCACAGGGCCACACACACACCTAACATACATGTTTTTTGGACTGTGGGAGGTATCCGAGTAAACCCATGCAAGCACCGGGAGAGCATGCAAAGAAAGGTTCCTGCCCTGGGACCTTCTTGCTGTGAGGCAACAGTGCTAACCACTAAGCCTGGTGGCCCTCCCCCCTGTAAATATTTCCTAGTAAAATATGCTTCCGATAATTTTATCTAAATTGTTGAGCAGCTGTTAATGACTACCTTGCACATAAAGGGCACAGTTTACCACATCAGACCGGAGGAGGTTCTGTAATATGTAACCCAAGTTACAGTTAAAGACGGTAAATGCCGTGTCTCTCATGTTGCCAGCTTGTGTTCTATAAAGGTCACCCAAGGTCAGCATATAGGGCTGTTTCCTGTAAACCAGCCTGTTATAATCTACTAAGCACCACGTAATCACCTCCACAAGAACACATTATTCTCCCTCAGGACCTTGGAATACACACAAACACACCTACATGCACACACAATAGCTGTTTCTAGTGACTGTACTGTGAAGGAGGCTTTTGTGAAATGCTTGAGGAACAGGAAAGGTCTTGAGGAGGGTACAAACAAAACAAATGCACTTGAATACTTCCATACTTTTTGTCCTGGTTGAACATTGGTGCATTTGGTGCTTCCTGCTGAAGTGGATCCAGTTGGGCAAAGTGCTGTCACACTGACCCAGAATCTGTGTGCTTTGCTGTCCTCGACTTCCACCTCCACTCCGACTTCTGATAGGAGCTTCTGAAAAACGGAAAGTAAGACAGAGATGCACCACAGTGTGAAAGCCACCGTTCTTCTAACCTATAATCAAGCTTTTTAAATGCACAGTAAAAATAGAGGCTCTAAAAATAGTTTGTGGCTGATCGAAACGTGGTGCAGTGTCACTGCGGCTTTTCAGGCTAATCATAATGCAGGACTCTGTTCAGCACTATCTGCGGATTCTATCCATTCCAGGAGGAGGAACAATAGATTGTTGTAACCCTTCTGGCTTTATCACATGTGCCCTGCTGAATAATCCCAGTTTCCACCTCATCTCCACTGCTAGTATTTTTCCATTGACTCTGAGTCAGATAAAAAAACATTGAGCATTCTCTATGCATACACATGAGCAGCTTTATCTGTGAATCCCAAAGGAAAGCTGAGTGGTAAATACCAGGATTTCTGTAGCCTACACAATTAATGAGTTAGAACATTGTAGTCTCAAAACAAAGCCTACATTGTTTCAAACAGAAACTGAAAGGATGAAGGTTCTTACCTTGTATGCATCCACGACTAGGTTAGTGAGATCAGAGGCTTTGGGAAGTAACTTGCCCAGGTAAGAGCCTGGAACTAAAGCCACCAAATCCTTTTCACAGAGAAAGAAAAAGACACAAAGAAGAGAAAGCGTCACCCAATACCTGCACCTGCTGGGAGCCTCACGAATACATAATAAAGACAGGATTCAATTCCATTTCTCAGAAAATTACCTCATACCACTTATATTGCATCTGATTTACAGCAAAAATGGAATAGATGCTGTTTTTCAGAAGCTTCTCTGCCAGCTGTCCGATGGTCGGATGCTCCTGAAGGAAGCAAAGAGCAAAAAAAAACAGCATTACCAAAACACAGAGTTGAACAAGATCTTAAATGCAGACAACAGATCTAAACACAAAGATGTGATGGAAGTGGTTGCTCAGTGGTTAAGGTGTGCGGGCAGACTTTTAATTTCAGCTGTATAAATATTATATATAAATATTATAATAATATAATAAATATTATACTAACATATCATTTGGCTTTAGTTCTTTGATTAAGTTAATATGCTTTTAAAACAGTGGTTAAATATTATAAATTCAGTGTGAGGCAGCACGGTGGCTTAGTGGTTAGCACTGTTGCCTCAAAATGTTCGATTCCCAGCAGGGGGTCTTTCTGTGTGGAGTTTACATGTTCTCCCTGTGCTTGTGTAGGTTTACTCTGGGTTCTCCGGTTTCCTCCAACAGTCTAAAAACATGTATTTTAGGTTGATTGGTGATTCTAAATTGCCCATAGGGGTGACTGTGTGTGTGTGTGTGGGCCTGTGATGGACTGGGGAACTCTCCAGGCTTTTAGAGACGGCTGGGATAGACGCCAGCAGATCCCTGTGACCCCGAATTAGGGAATAAGTGGAAATAAAAGATGAATAAATAAATAAAATGCAGTGTGTTTGGTTACCATGTAAGCAGACTGGGTATATACGCCATCGTTTAAGTGACAGTGGCCGTCATGGGGCACCACAATGCCCGCCAGTTTGCTATCCAGAGCCAAATGAGACGGCTGATCTGTCATAACCAGCAGCAGGTGCTTAGCTTCAGGTCGCCAGCCAATGTCTTTCTGCAAAAGAGATGAAGGAATACTTAAAAACATTCTGTCTTTTGAGAAGTATATGATCTCAGTCTGCTTTTATTGTACTAAAGGAATTTTAGCATGCATATTTGAGTTGACTATTTCCAGGCCTTGTTTATTTGTTTCCCTATTTGGTCTGTATTTTAGCTCTTCTTGTAACTACACTTTTTGGATTTAGCCCAATAAATAACATGCCGACTTCTCTCCATTCTTTAAAAGGCTGAACATTATCAACAGGGGCTTTTCTGTGTGGAGTTTGCATGCTCTCCCCGTGCTTGTGTGGGTTTACTCCGGGTATTCCAGTCTCCATCCACAGTCCAAAAACAAGGATGTTAAGTTGATTGGTGATTCTAAATTGCCCATAGGAATGAGTGTGAGTGTGTGTGGCCCTGTGATGGACCAGTGACCTGTCCAGGGTGTCCCCCTCCTGCTTTTTGTCCTTTCAAAGTTGGATGGGATAGACTCCAGCAGATCCCGTGACCCAGAATTAGGAAATAAGCAGGTATAGAAGATAAATGAATGAATGAATGAATGAATGAATGGCCGAATATTATCATCTATATCATGCCATCCGTGGGTTAGTGTCTTATAATAGCTTATAATACTGTCAAACGTTTCTGTGTGTGTAGTTTATTAAAATAAATGCATTATACCAGAGCCAAATTCAGCCGTCGCCTAAAGACAAAATACCATTCATTACCATGATTTATTTAAAAACCTCCACATTAAAAATATGTATGAACCCCAGCAGGCATTTGTTCAGCTGCTTCGACACATTATCCTACTGTGTGCTGTAACAAACACAGGCCATTACATACAGAACAGAAAGAGAAAGGAACTGATAGACAAAAAGCCTTTTACGGTTTATGTCAGATATTACGGATAAACAAGTCATTCATTAATCTTAGCGTAGTTCTACTTTCTATTTCAGTACCGAAATAACAGAAAGTCATGCATGGAGCTGCAGTTATTACACCCATTATTTATTCAAGGTCACATCTGAACCATATCAAAGAGATTCATGGAAAAACCCAAAAGGTGGACACAAAAACGTCTTTGTTATTAACGTCCCAGTCAGCCTACTAACGAATTTTTAACTACTTACTGCTTTGACTCACACCCACATTTCTTAGTCTGTAAGTGATGATGTCATTAAAAAGATATTTGTGACGCAAAGTGACTTAGACCTCTGGTGTGGTGTATGATAAGTGTTTTCTAGCTCCCTCTCAAAGGGATGTGTAATGTGTCCTGCTACACACACATTCCCATGCATTGTTCACAGGCTTGTGCAGTGACGGTGGTCTAAAGTTAGCCATCACAACTTAAGATTTAGAAAGGACTTGTTTCTGGATGCAGACCAGAGAGAATAAAGACGTTAGGTTGAAAAAAAGGAAAACCACGCACAAAAAAACCCCAAACACACAACATTTAAAGCCAAGAAAAAAAAGGAATTTCCTTTGTAGAACTTGTAACTCTGTGACCTACAATTTGAACCTTTTCAGCCAACCACAACATGAAAACTGTTATTACGAAGCTTTTATTGCACTGACACAATTCCACGTATTGTTTTCTGCAAAAACAAGGAAATCTCTAACCTGCCGCTGAGCTTGTTTTTCTACACACACTCTCGGTATTTACTAATGCTTTTCAAATAATACTGACATGCACGACAAGAGCTCATTAAAAGATAAACTACTAATCTGCTGCTTTTGTATTGTACAGTATGTGTAAGGTTATGATTCATGTTCCATGTTTTATGTTTATATTAGGTCATGTTTTGAGTTTACATTTGTTCCTGTTTATGCTTGTGTTGACTTCCTGTCTCGTTCTATGTCATGTGATCCTTGTGCCCCATGCATTCCTTTCAAGGTAAAGTGGTGGCTTGGTAGTTAAGATGCTGGACTGATACCTAGAAGACAGAGGTTTGAGTCCCAGTATCACCAAGCTACACTCCACAGACTATTGGGAAGTCTTTTCAGAAGTGTGAAGGTTATTATAGGCAGAAGAGTGAGACTAAGAAGAACACATCATCACATGTTCTAATATTTTTGTTTTTTCAGTGTATTTCGTTTTATATAGTGGCGGGCGGTGCATACATGAATATCTGTCACCAAAACAATTTCCTTGTAAGTGCAAACCTACTTGGCAATAAAGCTCTTTCTGATTCTGATTCTTTCTGATTCTACGCCAGCTAGTGGGCCTTGGTGGGCAGACTTAAAATTTGCCACCTCTAATATAGTTTAAATTCCATGGGCAGCACTACTGATTCTGAAGGTTTTGGCAGATTAGATTAACATGGCAGCACATAAAAACTGAAATCTGATTGGACAAAAAATCCAACATCTACATACACGTACTGGAAGCAGTGCAGCAAGAGAAAATAAAGAGAATAAACTGTTGGAATAAATTAATACAATTTAATAGAACAAATATTAGAATTGAGGTTGTAAATGTAGGTCAGCGTTTCTGATAGTGTTTAGGCAGCAGAGAAGGTCTAACTGGCCCTGAATGCACACCACTGAGTTTAGATGTTAACAATATATCTAGTGTAACTTAAAGCAAACCCAACAGTGCCTCAGACTGCAGCATGGAAACACAAACACTTATCATAGGAAGCTTATCATCTTTTGCTTAAGTATTTTTAAGTGTCATACAAGCAGGTTTGTGAGCATTTATTTTCAGCTTATCATATTCGTATTCATTTTCTTGGCAGACACGTTTATCTACAGTGATTTACTAACTAAGATATCATACAATCTGAGCGCAAGACTAAGAGGTTAAAAGCCTGTATTAAAGGCAAACAGTGGCTCTCTGGAAACATATCTTGATGATAAGAACACGATATATGTGTAGTTGTTGTTTTATTTTCACACTTGCTTTCCAAGGACAAAAACCTGCCCCATCCTACCACCTCCTTTTGTTGCCTTTGTATAAAAAATTGATTTGAAACTATAATGAAATAATTGATGAATAAGTTAAAGATGTTAATGTGTCACAAAGCAAACTAGTTTACTTCATTGGAATAAACTTTTTGGAAAATCCCACTATTTTCCTATTTGACTGCTTCATTTTCAGCCCCATTAAACATCTCAAATACAAACAAACCCCTGAATGTGGGGGCAGTGGTGGCTCAAACGGTTAAGGCACTTGGAGACCAAGAAGACCTGGGTTCAAGCCCCACTGTTGGGTCCTTGAGCAGGACCATCAAAACCTTTCAGCTCCAGGGGCGCTATATCATAGCTGTCCCTGCGCTCTGACTCCAAACTTTTACTGTGCTGTAAAAAAGTATATGTGACAAAATAAAGGCATTTACATTTAAAGCTTTTTGTTATACATTTGCATATTTATAATGCAAAACAGCTACCAATAGATTTCCATTATAAATACTTTTCCTTGCAAAGACCTGATACTTTTTTGTGTAGGGTGTTAGACCTCTGACCTCTAATCTTTCTGGCCACTGTTTTAACACGCTTTGAACATAAGGCGCTCAGGCCTTGGTGTATACCTGACACACAGCTGCTTGCAGCATGGCGTCAAAGCCTCCCTCTGGTGTGTCCATGTTTCCAGAAATCCTCTGCTGCTGAATCACATGCTTGAACTTTGTCATGTTGTTGGTGATGGGCAGGACGTTGATGAAGCCATGGGCTGGCCGGCAATTAATCTCATAATCACTAGAGTGTAAAAGAGGACAGGAAGAGAAAGGGTGATGAAACCAAAACAGAAAAGGGAAGTTAAAAAGGTACGGGAAAGAATGAAGGAAAATAGAGAACATTGCAAAGGGGGTGGTGGGTGGGGGGTGTGTTTAAAGAGTAATAAACAAAGCAGACAGGCTGTGTGAGGGGAAAAAGATTAAATGAGCCTCTCCGAAGCAGATTCCCACATTACAACAGATGAGATCATCATGGAATGTGCTGATGCTCCGCGGGCCTACTTGGGTGGGAGGGAGGGATATGTGATTAGGGGTAGGGGGTAGTAAGGCTAGTCCCATTCGATGGCATTTTTTGGTAATGTTAAAAAAACTGCTCTGCTATGCTAAAAATAAATTCACACAGACTCTTCAGAATGTGTGGATTCTTAAGCGCATTCAGTGCCCGAAGAATAATCGGTAACCTGTAACCACTTTTTAAGCTTATGAGATAATCCTAGGCCAGAACATCTAAACCCACCTTTTCATTTCTGATCGTTCTTTTAGCTGTCCGCAATTTTCTACCTCATCAATCAGTAAAAGAAACTAAATAAGTACATTCTCAGGAGACACTGAGGGATGTACCAGGTGCACCAAAAGCACTGGGATTTTCATGGTAATGTTTTTAACTCGCTGGTCACATTAGTTCCACCCGAGTGTTTGAGGGTAATGGAAAAACAGTACATACTAGATAAAGCAGTCTTCTCGCAGAAGGGAGATACTGTTCTTCAGATACTGGGTTCTTGAGTGGGTTAAACGCAGGGTAAAATGCTACTTGGTGGTCATAATTATAATTTAATTAGGACATAAAATATTTATTAGGATATAAAAATGTGCTATACTTTATTCATTTTAGGTAAATACAAAATACATTTTTCTGAAGAGTTTAATTATTTATGTGAGAAATTAAAGCCTAAAAATATAAAAGAGAAAAATCTAAAAGTTTTAGGATAAATAGACTTCTATTTTGGTGTATTTTTAAGTCATTAGCTGTAACAGTTACCTGAGAATTTATTCAAGCAAAATGTATAAACGCTGACAGATATTTAATAATTCTTTATACAAACTTTTGGAAGGTTTTTGTGTTACAATCGGTAGATAGACACCTACCAAATGCACTAACTGGTAAAGAGGAATATATGGCAAGGTGTAAAAACTAATCACTTCCTGCCGTTTTTTTCTGATGGGATCGCTATCCGACCAATTCAGGAGACTCATTTAAGACAAAACTGGACACGTTTACATACATACAGCCTGTTCAAACATCACACAGCACATCAGCGCTTGTCTCCTCCCACATGGAGGTACGTCACTCTTTAGCATGGTATGACCTGACGGAGGTGAGTGTGCCTTTTCTTTAAATTGATTTGCAGGGTCACAAAAAGATATTCAAAGGTCCAGCACACTGGGAAACAGGATAGCTAGTCTTGTTCTCTAAAGGAAGCCAGAACTATAATTTCACCATAAGTGTTGACTCTACGCTCTCATCCACGTATCTAGATGGGTCTTGAAGTTTAACACTGACGACAGTGGAAACGCTGCACATACTTTAATAAGCACTGGAACATCACTGGTTATTGCCGGCTTTCTCGGTTTCTTTTTGACTGCATTTACGAAACCAAATAGAGCAAAATAACAGTGGGTGCCATTTCAGGTCAGCGGAAATATTTGCTTTTTGCTCGGGAACGCATTTATGTGGCCAAGTGTGAATACAACCGTTTCCACAAATCAGATAGCTGTCCAGTCACAGAAAACACATAAAGTGACCTTAATCACAGAACTTTTTCCTCAGAACTCAATGCCATTGAAGCATCAGAGTCTATTTGCCAGCCGGCATCTGATACCACTGCAAACTAAATTATTTAGTCTTGCCTTATTCGCTGTATGAAAAAAAAAGTGTGTGATTAAAATTGTCGTTCTTTTTTACTGACACTGGCTTCTTACACAACGTCATCCTGCAGTACGAAAGCATTAGCAGGATGAAAATTCAGCCACAAATTTATGATGGGTTTTTTCAGACTATTGCTCATACATACATTCCAAACACACTTAGATACAAAGTGAATCACACATATGTTCATGGAACAACTAAGAAACCAAGTGCCAAATTACTACTTTCCACTAAAGTAGAGGACCAAATACTGTAATTAATACATTGTGTTTGGAGGCAAATGCATAAATAACAATAACAGTTGTCCAAATATTTAAGTCAGAATCTGGTTTAAAACAATGTGGCCATTCGAGATGTTACCAATATCAGACGTCTACAAGCCACATTATAGTTAGACAGGTGACAAATTAAAGGGAAAAAAACAAGCCTGGAAAACAGCTTCAGTGCTTCTTCACATAGATTTTACAAATCAGATGAATTGAACACTTTAAATAAAGTCTGGCGTTAATAATGAAGAGTGTAACAAGTGTTTAGTTGGGGCGAGATCTAACGCGCGTGAAGATCATAGCGTATGATCTACATCATTTTCATACACACCATTCAGTGAGCTCTCACACACTGTGGATAGGGCATTCAGTAGAGGGCCACTATTATTAGGATGGAACTGTTTGATCGTGGGATAATGCTGGTTCTTTAGAATGAATATTGGCTTGCGGTTTCCTTTAAAAAGACATGTACAGCCAAAGCAGGACAGAATAACCAAAATAAAAAAAAAATCCCACCCTTAACATAGAAGAGCCATTTTTCTAACAACACATCTTATAAATTAGTTATTAAGCTTTTTATGAGTCACATTAGAAGGAGATGTTAATCTCAGCGATGTACCGATCACAATGCATAAAACTTACTTTTGATATATTTAAGTTATTTTGGCTAACTACTGATACGAGATGGCAAATTATCCCTCAGAGAATATGTGTAATGATTCCGCCCTCCCATCACCTGACGGCGATATCACCGGAGTATTAGGATTAGCGGTAGTACTTCTGGTAGCACTGCCTGTTTGCTAGCTATATAACTAGCACCACAGACTTCTTATTGCGAAGTTTTGTTTGCTCTGTTAATATACCAAGTGTCATGTTCATGTTTATGTTCATGCATTCCTGGTTGAGATTTATGCTCTGTTTGCTTTCTGATTTCTGCTGTTATGTTGTCGATTTGTCTGCCTGCTTTACTAGTAATGATCGTGTACCGACCTCTGCCTGTTTTCTGACTATGTTTGTAAATTACCCTTCTTTATTTAATAAAGCCTTATACTGAAAATGAACCCATCTCGGACTTTTGTTTCACAGTGTGAAATGTAGGTCATGCTAATAGGATGACAGATTTTCAGCTAACTACACAAGGGTACGTTTGTTTCAGGTGACTAATCAAGTCATTGAGAGAAAAAAAAAAAAAATTGCTCATCCTGCACCTGCTTCCTAACTGCTTCATTCTCGTTGGCAGAAATTTTACATAATAAAACTCTGCTTTGGATTTTAGGAAGTAGCTCGAAACGAGACTCTAAAATATCTGGAAAAATACCTATTATATTATATATTATTTACTATTTAACTATTACACTTACATTTATAGCATTTGGCAGATGTTCTTATCCAGAGTGAGTTCCACCTATCCCTTTTTATACAACTGAGGGTTAAGGGCCTTGCTCTGGGGCCCAGCAGTGGCAACTTGCTGGTGCTGGGAATCGAACTCCGATCTTCTAATTAGCAGTTCAACACTTTAACCACTGTGCTACCACTTCCATTAAATTAAAAGTACACCATAGCGGTTTGTAATCATGGGTCAGTCCCTAAGCAAAGGTCAGGTTTAAACGACAAGAGGATTTTGAGAGTAGGATTAATCTGTATATCTGTACTAAATCCATACATGTAAATGAAAGTGTTCCTGTTTACCTGCATGGGTTGATGATTTTTGAAGGATGCACATCGATATATGGAGAAACAGGCTTGTCCACGAATGATCCAAATCCCACTTGGAAATCGCTAGAATGTTCTTTCATGCGGTGGGAAAGGTTCACGCCGATGGTTTTCAGCTGATCCAGGTTCTCCTGCATGGAGGCAGAGACGTCCACTAGGTAGTACAGGTCTACCGGATACAGCTCCAACTGCTTTACTTCCACTACAAAGCTCGCCTCGTTGCCTGAGGTGAGAAATAATAAGGTTACTAGAGACATAGTAATGGAAGTATATAGTAAAAGGAAGTTACTATAGAATTGTCTCTGTTTGCTGTAGGTTACTACAGAATTGTCTCTGTTTGCTGTAGGTTACTATAGAATTGTCTCTGTTTGCTGTAGGTTACTATAGAATTGTCTCTGTTTGCTGTAGGTTACTATAGAATTGTCTCTGTTTGCTGTAGGTTACTATAGAGTCTTGTCTCCGTTTGCTGTAGGTTACTATAGAATTGTCTCTGTTTGCTGTAGGTTACTATAGAATTGTCTCTGTTTGCTGTAGGTTACTATAGTCTTGTCTCCGTTTGCTGTAGGTTACTATAGTCTTGTCTCCGTTTGCTGTAGGTTACTATAGAATTGTCTCTGTTTGCTGTAGGTTACTTGTCTTGTCTCCGTTTGCTGTAGGTTACTATAGCATTGTCTCTGTTTGCTGTAGGTTACCATAGAATTATCTCTAATTGCTGTAGGTTACTAAAAAATTGTCTACGTTGGATGTAGGTTACTATAGTATTGTCTCTGTTTGCTGTAAGTTACTATAGAATTGTCTCCGTTTGCTGTAGCTTACCTGGCCGCAGCTGGATGGAGATGTCTCGAGGAATCACCTGTGAACCACTTTGTGTCATGTTTACTTCCACTTTAACTCCAGGATTCTCAATAAACTCTTCCTTGCAGCCTTTCAGCATAAGTTGAGCAGCAGAATCACATCGTTCACTAATGTGTGTGCCATCCAGAAAGCTCTGTTAAAGAAAAATACCCTTATAAAGTAAATCCAATTAATGTTATGCCAACATCCAAGAAACATTGTTTATCTTTTCATTCATTCATCTTCTATAACCGCTTATTCCCTAATTCAGGGTCATAGGGATCTGCTGGAGTCTATCCCAGCCGTCTCTAAAAGGGCGAAAGGCAGGATTGGGGCACCCTGGACAGATCGTCAGTCCATTGCAGGGCCACACATACACTCACTCCTATGGGCAATTTATAATCACCAATCAATCTAACATGTTTTTGGACTGTAAGAGAAACCCGGGGGAACCCGGAGTAAACCCATGCAAGCACGGGGAAAACATGCAAACTCCACAAAGAAAGACCCCTGTCTGGGAATCGAACCCGGACCTTCTTGCTGTGAGGCAACAGTGCTAACCACTGTCTATAAAAGCATTTTAAATAGTGAGAAGTGATTTTCTAACTGGAAGTGTGGTTCAAACCCTGAACCAAAAACAAAGAAGCGCCGAGGCGGAACTGTGAAACTTGGAAGCTAGGGAAAGCTTTTGGGGGTGGATTGGCAGTGGAAAGATTCATTTACAAAAAAAAGCAGTGTTTCAATTTTTACTCTACCAAAAATGAAGAGATGTACATTTCTGGCATTTGACACACACCTCTTACATCAACATCCTGATCCTGGTTCATTCTGTTCTGTGCCCAGACTAGGAGTATTATCAGTTTTTAAAGATGCAGGTTGTTTAGAAGATGCAATGAAAACAGCCAGGGACTAGTCAGATATCTAGTGGGAGTTTATTTTTACCACCCAGGTGCCAGATAAGAGAAGAGTCTCAATGTGAAAGTTTCTTGAAAAGAACTTAAAAAGAAGTTATGCAGTGGCCGTTGATGTGTGATTACCTGTGTGCATATGAGTGCAGCAGCTACACAGAAAACATACATTTTTATTTCATGAAATTGACATGAATCAGTAGGGCTTTTAAATGGGTTGACAAATTAGCAGAAACTTGTGGCAGTGGCACCGACAATAGGGATATTATTTTACAACCACTGCCATTCACATTGTTTGGTACCTGGTACATTTACATTCCATCCTCTTTACACACTTACACGTCCTGAAAGTCGTTTTTGTATAGCAACCTTGAAAAAATTACACTACAAGTAGGCATTTTAAGTATATATATATATATATGTATATGTGGCAGGCGGTGCATTTGGTACCTGGGCCTTTAGTGTGGACTTTCCTGACTGATACACGTTTAGTCACTATACCGTAACAATTATATAAACCACCAATACTACACAAAAACGCAATATAACATGGCATGGAATTACAGAGAGAGAGACAGAGAGAGAGAGAGAGAGAGAGAGAGAGAGAGACATTTAGTGTATTAAGGGTGCTCAAGCTAACGGGCATCGGAAGGCAGACTCGAAATCTAACTGGCTAAAGAAACAGTCATTAATAATAATAAACAATGATTAATCTGCCCAAAAATCTAACATACGCATACTGGAAGCAGTGCAGCAAGAGAAACACTACGAAATAAAGAGAATAAACTGTTGGGAAAAAATTAATACAATTTCATAACACAAGTTTTAGAATTAGGTTGTAAATGTAGGTCAGTTTCTGATAGTCTTCAGGCAGCAGAGAAGGTCCTGGTCCTGACTGGTCCTGACTGCACACCACTGATAAATGCATACAGTATGTGTATACAGACTGTTCGAGGTCCCTTCCTTGGCTATTACTTATTAACAAATTGTCACACTTATGTCACATTAAAAAGTTAATGTTGACCCCTAGTTGACCTTCGGTCTAAAAGTAAGGTCAGTTACTTTTACTTTTTATTACAGGTTATAAAGCTATACAAGTTTTTTTTAATTACAAAACAACACACTCGACTGATCGAACAGGTTGGGACGGATTATGGCAACGCCCAGGGTGTGATTTATTAAATCACAAAGAGGGGATTATTTTCATTAAACTTATTCAAACTGTCTGTGGAAAAAAATGGTGGATGCAACAGATGGTCACATCATCAGGAGCCCCAATAGCTAAAGCAGAGCAACGAATGTGATTTGTTAACTTAATAAATGCCACTCAGTATTAAACTTAACAATAAAAACACTTCGCCCTTATGAAGAACTACATGTGCAACTGGGTCTACCAGCAACCAAACAATGGCACAAATATACACAGCCAATCTTTTATTTTTCCTTTCATCTTCAAGGATCATTGACTTTATAGAACTTTTCCAAAGCAAGAAAATAATCTTGCATTATTTTATATATAGTTTGCAGATGTGTATTATACAGTATCTCACAAAAGTGAGTACACCCTTGTAGATACTCAGATGTGCATGGTCTTATCAAGCTAACAAACACATAAACGTGATGAATAGGAATGTGATTTGTTAAACGATGTAGAGCTTTTATCACTTAGGCTGTACAAACTTTTGTTGCCAGCTATTTTGACAATAATGGCTATATGTTAAGTTATTTTCAAAGGACAGTGAATCTATACTGTTATACAAGCTGCACATTGACGACTCTAAAATATATCCAAGTGTCATTTCTATAGTATTGACCTTTAAGAAAATGTTAGAGGGGTGTACTCACTTTTGTGAGATACTGTACATATAAGACGATACATATAAGACGATATATCTACATATAAGACGATTTATCTACGATAGATTTAACTACCACTATACATTCGATATATTAGAAAGAATGCCTACAGAAGACGTGGCGCTTTGTTTCGTAACTGTTAAAATGAAAATGTGCACAGATTGTAGATAAAAAAACCCTTGGAACAAAACCAAACAGCCGCATATACTTTCCATCAACAAATGACTAAACCCTGTTATTGATCCGTGTGTAGGAGTAAAAAGGTTACTAAAAATACATGTTGAAAAAAACACAGCAATCTGAACAGAGTGCAGTGTGGATAGAGTGTAGCATGTCTTTCATCATGCACCTTTTTACAAGGTCGAAAATATCTGTCAAAGTCTGACGCCCCATGTCTCACATCCAGATTAGTGGGCAGTCATGGTCTGTGTGTGGGCTGGGAAAGCACCTGACTTTGCAGACTCTGTTTGCCGACATATAAGCCCATGTAAATGGGTTCCCACGGCCACTTCAGACCTAAGCAGCTTGTTTAAGAGGCTGTTGGGGCTTACAGAGACTCTTAATGCTGGGGGGAAGGAGCAACGGTACTGGGGTCTGGGGTTCTTCAGGGTCATCACCTATTAGACTAAACACTGTATAACTGATTAGTAAGTTTAAAAAAAGCACAGTACCCAGATGATGTTGAAGTCTTTACGTTACCTTCTGAAAGCACCAGGCGCACTCTGGACCACGGCTCAGGCATTCCTGACACGTCAAGACAAGCGGTGATCCACACTTTTTTTCAGCTGCAATAAAAAAGAAAAATAAAAGATGTGTACAACAAAAAAGCAAAACTTGATATTGTTGCTTTGAAACCATTTCTATGTCATGGCAGCCCAGTTAAAAAACAAATGGTCAAATGGTTGAGGCGCTGGGTTGCTGATCTGGAGACTAGGAAGACCCAGGTTCAAGCCCCACCCCTGCCAGCTGTTGATCTGAAGACCAGAAACACCTGGGTTCAGGCCCCACCACTGGCAAGGCAACCACTGTTGGGTTCTTGAGCAAGACCCTTAACCCTTCCTGTATCATAGCTGACCCTGTGCTCTGACCCCCAACTTAGATGGGATATGAAAAAAAAGATTTTCAATGTAAAAAAATAAATAAATAAATATGTGACAAAATAAAGGCATAAAAACATTTGCATATTCTGAACTTTGAATACACCTAAAATTTGGTTTATTGGCTCAGGAATGTATGAGCTTTAAATAAAATGCCTGTTAGGCGAATTCTTGCGCTAAATTCAAACATACAGGACAATGAATGTAGATGTAGATATGCAACTGCCAAGAAAAAAAATCCAACAGATCATAAGATAATAATTTAACTACCAAGGAAGTGCAAACAGAACAAAGTGTGGCATTATCACCAGCAAGTTTCCTCCAAACTCCAGTAGATGGACGGCTGCTCGAATTTTCCTTTTCGTGAATAGGTGTGTAAATTAACATGTACACGAAGCCCTATAGTGCATCTCATCCAGGATGTATTCTGGCTTTATGCCCAGTGTTCCTGGGTTGTGCTCCACATTCACCATAACCCTAACCAGAACAAAGAAGTTATCCAAGAAGAATGAATGAATGAATGAATGGAGAATTCCTGTATCTGTTTTGCCTTCATGGAAAGTTGTTTTTAGTGTCAGTAAATTGACGAAAATCACAGACAGATCTGTGTTTATTGGTATACACACACTAACTCTTTTTTTAGTACAACAGATGATGTGTTGGAGACTTTTAATGCTCTCCGTTCTCTTTTTCTATAGCATGTTTGGGATGCAAGTCCCCAATGATGGACTACCCCAATCTACCCTTAGCTATTTCCCTCCTAAGCCATATTCTCTCATGGTAGAAATTAAAACATGATGTTATGTATCTCAGGATCCCTGTGGACTCACCAGGAAAAAAGGGTTTCTGATGTTTTCTTGTGCCATTTCGTAAATATTCGTGTATAATTTGTACTTACCCAAATTTAAGGATGCAAAGGCGGGCAGAGTAACGAGTACCGCACTACGGAGAACGAGGTTACAGAATTTAAGCAGGCAGGAACTCATAGCAGCACCGGAGAACGGAGTGATTCCGCGCCAGGTAGTTTTTTTTCACTCGAGACCAAAGACTTCTGAAGGAAAAACGCAGGAATCTTGTGTAACAAAAGACCGAGCAGTGAGCTCTTCAACCGAACCGTAAATGCTTTTACCCCCAGTAACTGCCTAATCCCGAACAGCGTTCAGATTTCCCCAGAAATAAAATCCGATTAGCACTGGAAAAAAACCCACAAAGCCCGTTTTGTTTGCGCCGAGCGCTTGCGGAGGAGGAGAACGAAAGTCCGCACCGTTCCTCCATTTAGCGCAACCACACGGCCAGGTGATAATGACCAGCAGAAATCGACTCCGGGGCCATCAGCGGGCTCCTGCTACCAAATTATAAAGCGATGAAGACAGATGTTTTCTATCGATGTGCCGGGCATCGCGCTCGCTGGTTCAGGCTGTTTAAAAGTGAGGTTGCACGCGCGCCTTTATTCGTGAGCGCCATGGTAACGCCGCTGCCCCCTTACTAAAGACCGCTTCCCCGTGCTGCCAGTAGAGGGAGCGCAGCTCGGGCCACTTTTTATGCAAGTTCAAGAAGACGCTTTATTGTCATTTTTTAACCATATATAGCAGATGCCTTACATAGTTAAATTAAACAACGTTTCTTTAGGATTTCATGGTGCTACACAAAACAACACAGATTTACACAAAAACAACAAAGAGACACACAACCCAAGAACAACACAGAGCTAAAGACTGAACGATAAACTGTCTTAGCAACATGTGTGCAACTCGGTGCAAACAGTGCAAAACGGACAGTGCAAATAGACAATCCAAACATTACTCTGGGCAGCACGGTGGCTGAGTAGTTAGCACTGTCACCTCACAAGAAGCAGGTCCTGGGTTCGATTTCGGGGCAGGGGGTCTTTCTGCGTGGAGTTTGCATGTTCTCCCTGTGCTTGTGTAGGTTTACTTCATGTTTTCTCCAACAGTCCAAAAACATGTATGTTAGATTGATTGGTGATTCTAAATTGCCCATAGGAGTGAGTGTGTGTGTGTGTGTGTTTGGATAGACTCCAGCAGATCCCTGTGACCCTGAATTATGGAATAAGCGGGTATAGAAGATGAATGAATAAATGGATTAAACAATATATACAAAAGATTTTTTTGTATACAATATACAAAAGATAAAGGGTGGAGGATCACACAGAATACTAACAAATATTACAGGGTGCAGGAAAAATGTGTAAAGTATAAACATAGTTTGTGTATTATAAACAGGTCTAAATAAGAACCAGTATCATACACTGTCTAAATATTTTCCCCTTACTTTTCTAGGAATGATATTCGTGACATATTAGCAGAAGAGTTCTTTTTAACCACAGAATATTTGTGGACTATTTGTTTTGTATTGATTATATTTTCTACCTTGCCATCTAATGCTTTAATAAATGAATATCCCTGTTTAAGCAAATGTTTTTAATTCTTTAATTTATTTTAATAAATTATTTACAAATTTACTTTGGTTTATTTCTCAATATCTTGAAACCACACCCACTTTCCCATACCACAGCTAAAAATGTGCAATTATAATGTCTATGATGTTTGAAATAAAGATAATCCACGTTACTGCTACAGTAAAATAATTAGGACACCATAAAAAAAACATAATTAAGACCTTGGATACCATGTTTAGTCACCAAGGCTAAGGCAGATCTTTATTCATCAGTCAATAATCTTTGGTAAAGTCTTCATCCTAGTTGGGGACATAGTGGATTTGGAGTCTTTTATTGATTTATAGTTCCACACTTACACACTTATTCACACCTAAAGGGTCATTTATAGTAACCAGTTTAGTCTTTGCTTTGTGTTTTAGACGTTGGAGTAAACTAGAGAACAAAGATGGAAACCACATAGACATGAGTAGATCATGCAAAACTTCAAGCAGATCATAACTTGAGATCAGGACCTAATCATGATAATTGATGCACAGTATACCGTTTACTGACAGCTTGGGTCTACTGGCATGAGAGAGTAAGACAATATTCTACAAAAAACCTCCGCCAATTTTAATACTGAAGCAAAAGATGGAATAGAAATGATATCAAAAGTGAAGGTTCTTCTCTTCTCATATAAGAAAGCTTATATGGTGAAGCCAAATTGAAATGGGTAGAAATTCAAGCTCAGAACTGGACTGATCTACTAAATATCGGAACATGAAAGGTGCTGGCTTCCACCACAGATTGCACAACTAATGTTTATGCTCGACGATTACTTTTCTTTACCAGGTTCCAGACTATTCTTGCATAGCCAGAACTGAGGGCAGAAGATCTGGGAACCCTGGCCGCTTTGCATAGCTGAGGCCCGCCCAGGAAGACCTATGACTGACAGGTAAAGTAACCAATGACTTTTCCTTTTGTGCTGCATTATGTTTAGGAGCGTAGAAATGCCCCCACAATAACAGGAACCTTACATACAATCTGGCAATTAAACAACCTTAATTAAGCTCACTGATGTAACCACAACAGTTGACTTCCTCAATCAGAGGGCTTTGGGTTGTTTCGAAGCAACACAACACACATCTCCTAAAGTGTTTCCAGCTAAATGTACCATATGAATCAACCGTATAGTCAGCGGTCCATGGGCATGGCGTCTAAGGCTGAGCCTAAGGTCCAGACCTGGCCTATAAATCAGCAGGGAGTGCTGTTTTAGATCACCAGCCTGCAATACAAGTGTCCCATACAAGTGGGACAGACTATGTTACAACCAAACGTTCATTCATCATTTATTCATCTTCAGGATCTGCACACAATCAGAAGCCACAGGCCACCAACTATGAATTAGAGAAGCTTACCAACGCACCCGCATGCCACCCACAAGCAATATTATTTACTGCTTGTCTTTTTTTTTTTACACACATCAACAGATTTACAGTACTTCATTTGTGCAGTTCACCAACAAATCTTTCATGCTTCAGTTAGAATCTTTTATTAGTTTCCAACTGCAATTGGCCGTATAGATTCGACAACACAACACTCACAAATCTCAGCCAAACATGCCAAAATACTGCCCTGAGACTGAGAAAGATTGTGCCCCGAACAAACTGGGGGTAGAAGATAATAGTCTCCTAGGTGACAAATGAATAGAAACAAGCCTGTTGGAATGAAGGAGTTGGGAAGGGATCCAGATTCAGAGGATGTGACTGTTGAAGCGGGAGATGGTCGCAAAGAATAAAAAAAAAAAAAAACATGAATAGATGTGAAACAGAGTGAGGAAAGCTTCCATAGTCTGTTAATCTCTTCCCTACAATAACGAATGAGTATATTGCTGGTCATTGCCCTAAAGTTACGAGACTGTTGTAATGATTTAATGTCTTACCAAGGTAGGTCTGCCTCAAGACTTTTCTCTGTTCTGGCACCAAGATGGCGAAATAAACTTCACATCAATGTCAGAACGGCGGAGTCACTGGTCGTCTTCAAGAGATGTTTGAAAACCCACCTCTTTCCTAAATACCTAGCTTTTGACATTTAAAAAAATAATAATAATTTAAACCCTAGGCTACTCTTTCAACAGTTTTTTGTTGTTGTTACACTGATTTGTTAACTGTTGTACCGGTATTAAGCTGTTTAATGATGTGACTCAAAGCACTTTTGTACGTCTCTCTGGACAAGAGCGTCTGCTAAATTCTGCAAATATAAATGTAATTTATTAAGTCAAAGCTTTCCTAAATTCCTATACACCAAATGGTATACAGTGGGTCTATTCCGACTGTCTCGCTTCCTTTGCTTTGTTTTTTCTATCTTTAGGCTATAATTGTTCATGTTAATCTCCCTGCCACCGTGCATCACATAACGCTAGCCTACCTTACCATACTCCACCTGTGACTGTACTAACTATTCCCTCGCACTTATCCAAACACTCCAACACATCAAACGAATGGCATCTGAACAGTTTACTTAGCAATGTGAGTTTAAGTTTTTACAAGCATGAGCCAAAACTGAAAGAATCAGATAAAGCAAAACAATTCCATGTTAGCAATAAAAAAAAAAAAAAACTACAGGATGACCATTTGTGTTACTGGGGTCAAAGGTTGTTCCAAGAAACTGTCCAGTCTCTTAAGTTTTTAAATTACACATGACAGCCTAATCAGAGGTCAGCGCCAGGGTGACTCCTTTTACAACAACTCAAATCCACACGCTGACTCGTACTACAACAAACACTGAGTCAGTGAATTATGCCTCATGACTAGACGCATTTACAGGTACTGAAACAGCCCTAGTGCTAAATGAACCGTTCTTTGTGGTGGGTTAAAAGTGAAAGATGCACAAAAAATTGATGTTAATGTGGCATTAAGATATAAACCATCCTCATAAAATAAAGAAAATGGTCACAGTCATATTATTGCAGTGTCTGTAAAACAGAAATGACCACGGCTTTTGTTTCTCTGGCTCAAACGGCTTCTTAAAATTCCAGTTTTACACTGTCACCCAGCAGATTCGTACCTTTTCGAATGACTTCAAGTGGTTTAACAAAACTCCACATGTGTCTGCCAGACGCCTGCCAGATGCTGCAAATGTAAATGTAAATACTATCACAGAGGTCAAGAAAAAAAATCATTTTTCTATACATCTTACTGGGTGTGGTCCACTAAAACAATAGTAACAAAAGTTACTAAAATCAATGGGGAACTGGTAGCGCAGTGGTTAAGGTGTTGGACTGCTAAACAGAAGACTGCAGGTTCAATTCCAATCCAGCATGACTGCTGGGCCCCTGTGCACAGCTCTAAACCCCCAATTTCTTAGGTGTATAAATGAGATTAATGTAAGTTGCAATGGATACCTGCGTCTGCCAAATGTTATAAATGTGATACTAGAATTAGATATATTATGGTATATACACAAGATCATATCCGTTGTACTAAGATACATGCTGTACTGGCTCTGTTATTAGAGTGGAGCTGGAGTCTCTGGTCGAGGTGTCTGAGAGGAGAATGCTGAAGAAACTTCTCAGTATCTTTGATAATGCATTACACCCCCTTGCATGCGACACTGTTGTCATACAGGAGTACATTTAGCCACAGACTGAGACCTACCTGTGGCCATCAAACTCTATAACCCCCCCTTTTATTCAGGAGCATAGACAATAACCAAATTCTCATGCCTTAATCATTACAGTTACAATATCATTACAGTGCAATAAAACTCAATGTGCAATATTATTATTAGTATATTGTCAGAGATACCATGTGTAATAATATATATTTCATGTGCAATAACATTCTTTTACAATACAAACAATTTTGGCACCTTCCTGTAAAAATTAATCAGTACTATTATATTTTAATTTCTATATTTGTAAATCCATTTTATTTTATTTTATTTTTTCTTTTGCTTCTTCTTTGTATTTTTTTCCAACAAGCAGCTACTGGAAATAGAATTTAAGATTTAAGTAAGATTTAAGTGTTTTTTTCCAAACTGACATTTCTTGTCCACCTCCAGTGTCTTGACCTTGATGTAATGTGAAGCAAGCATTATAATCTGTGTAATCTCTGTCTACTTCCATCTTGTCTGTCTTGAATTCCCCTTCGATATGAAGATAACCTAACAGATACGCAAGTGTATACAATTTACGCCCATTCTAAAGGTTAACTGTTTCGTAGATGTAGCACATGACTTATCAGCTTATATGTGAGGATATTTGGACAGACTTACAGACATGTACACCCACACGCACAAAAAAAACCGAAACAAACCAAAAATGCTGATGACATTTTGAGATTTCTGACATGATCATAACACATTTCCCTTTTCTTATTTGTCCTTTAAAATTTCCTCTTTCAGATGTAGTCACTGTCAGAAGATAAATCAAGAAATGGAAATTGGTAATCAACATAAAGTTCATTGCTTTTCTTCGCTATTATAAAGAAATCAGCCATATTTTATAACCCACAGAATAACAGAAGAATTAATTATGATGGTAGAGTTGAGTGCAAAGGGTTGTTGAGAAGATATGTAATGTAGTGGTTAAGGGTTCCACAGAATTTCCCTAGAGTGTCACAAATAACCACTGACGGTCAAATTACTAAAAAAGTAATTTGTCAGAGTAACCAGTTACTTCCTTACAAATAGGGACCGAGTTACATCATCATAAAAGTAACTAAAATCTTTTTTAAATATGTCAAATTACTTGAATGCCGCTAATATTAAACAGGTTAAATTAATTAAATGGACACCAAATATTATTATTATTATAAAATATTGTACAGTTTCTTTTAATGTTGTGGTGCCATGTGCTGACATGAGGATTAGAATTAATTGCCACCGATGTGGAGAGACTCTTTCTTCCTGGTCATAAGTTGCATGCTACATAAATAGTCTTGTCTTTCACCTCAACAAGAGAAAAGTAGTGTTAATACCTCCAGGTTGTGAAAGATACCTTTAAACTTATTGGACTTGGTATTGTTCTGAATTCTGCAGTACATCCAAATTTAATTCATACTACCCATAACGATAGTATATATTATTATATATTACGCATTACACTCTACCTCTGATTGCCAAACAATGGAAATCATCAGTTGTGGCTCAAATTGTTAAGAAGCTGGGTTGTTGATCTGAAGACTAGAAAAGATCTGGGTTCAAATCCCACCACCGCCAGCCTGAGTTGTTGATCTGAAGACCAGGAAGACCTGGGTTCAAACCCCACCACTGCCAGCCTCAGTTGTTGATCTGAAGACCAGTAAGACCTGGGTTCAAACCCCACTACTGCCAGCCAGCCACTGTAGGGTCCTTGAGCAAGACCCTTAACTCTTCCTGCTCCAGGGGCGCTGTATCATAGCTGACCCTGTGCTCTGACATGGGATATGTGAAGAAACTGTGCTGTAAAAAGTTTATGTGACAAAATAAATAAAGGCATTTACAGTTATGTGTCCCACCTCAGCTCACACACACAAGAGAAGAAAACTTTACAGGTCCCACAGCTAAGAAAAGCATTCTTGGAAGAAAACCGCTCCAGTGAGCGCAGTTATGATATCACATGTTAAAATAGTAACCACACATTTTATTGTCAGTAATGGTAATTTGTTTGTAACAGGGGAAAATTTTTGTATTATGCAGTTCATTTATATGTATTTATATATATATATATCCCTGTATATGTAGAGGTAAAACACTATAACCAAACAGTATTAGTAATAAATCTGCCTTTTTTAATGTTTGATTCAATCATCTTTAACCATTTCCTAGGAACAGATTTTGGATTCCCGCAGATGGATATTTTAGCTGTGGAGAGAAAAATCCCACTTATAAAAGTCCAAGTCAACCACTAGTTTTTGGTGACGTTTACAATCTAAAACAAAAAAAACGACTTCAGCTAACCACCAACCGCAGCACACTGTTCTCATAATCAGGGTCTTTTGCACTGAATTTTAGCTGTTATAAGCCCACGCTAACCTCAGATATACATACTATGACATCTCTACAAACTGTGGTATTTCTCAGCTATGTTACATCAGAGAATGCGGGACTTTGGCTCGAAGACTCTGTATTTCACTCCTACCTCATTTCAAGTGTACCCACAATTCCGCTGAGGTGAGGTTTTTCCGAATTTCGCACAAGACAGTGACCACTGACCACAAGACAGTGGCGGAGATCTGTTTCACAAGCACTTATGTCCAAAATCCCAAACACTGAATCGAATCAAAAAATGAATTGTTTATTATTAACACACTTCCGAGTTATAATACATTATGACATAATCCACTTACACTTTGTCAAGTTTAATTATGGCTGAAACTGTTGGCTGTTGGATTTAGTCATCCTGTTTGCCACGTTTGAAGCTATTCCACTTCTGGGAACTGATTCGACTGATTCTGGTCGTGGGTTAAAGCTAGTTTGTAACCAAACCTGGTAATTAGTGGTTAGTGTTTCATTGTAATGTAATGCTTCATATTTCACAAAAGAACCGGTGGCTTTGGGACAAAAAACATGGGAATTTACACCGACCACAGTGGAGCAAACCTAAATATCTCCCCCTAGTATTTGTCTATATCATCCGTCACATGTTGAGAAATGCACCAAGGTTTATTTATGTCTATCTTAGTTCAAATTAAAATTAAAAAGAAGAGGAAAAGGACAAGAGTAATAGACAATGTTTTGCCAAAGGTTTATGGACACAGTACCAGGACTCCCACAGAAGTGTTATAGTTAGTTGGCAGAAGCAGATTGTTTAGAATATCTTTGTATGATAAAACACTGTTTTAGTAGTTGTGTACAGAGCCCCTTAGATCCATGAGGATAAGGGAGGTAATGGTTTAGTGGTTAAGGTTTTGGACTGATTAATTCCCAGCACCACCAAGCCACCACTGGGGCCCTTTTGCCCCTGAGCAAGGCCCTTAACCCCCAATTGCTTAGTTGTATAAAAAGAAGTCGCTCTGAATAAGGGCATCTGCTAAATGGGGTAGAAGTGAAGGAACCCAAGTGTCCTGTAGAGAAACATGACTCTGACTCAATCCAAATGGAATGAACCGATTGAACTCTACATTTACATTTACAGCATTTATCAGACGTTTTTATCCAGAGCGACTCACATTTATCTCTTTTATACAATTGAGCAATTAGGGGTTAAAGGCCTTGCTTAGGGACCCAGCAGTGGCAAATTGGTGGCACTGGGTATTAAAGTCCTGGGCACTGAAAAATCTGGGGTTCAATTCCGAGTGCCGCCAATTTGCCACAGCTGGGCCTTGCGATCTGCTGGGCCTTGCGATTTTACAATTAGCAGTCCAGCACCTTAACCACTGTGCTACCATTTCCCTAGACGTCCTCACTCCATATTAGTGTCTCAAGTTCAAGAAGCTTTATTGTCATTTTTACCATATATAGCAGATGCAGTGCACAGTGAAATAAAACAACGTTTCTCTGGAACTCCATAGTGCTGCACAAAATGACACACAATTACACAAAACAACAAAGAGACACATAACCGAAGAACAACACAAAGCTAAAGACTAAAGAATACACTGTTTTAGCAAGATAAAGTGCATGTGTGCAATCTGCTGCAAACAGTGCAAAACAAACAATGCAAATAGACAAAACAAACATTAATCTAGACAGTGCAAAAACAGACAATAAAACAGAACACTATACAGTAAATTAAATTGAATAGCACGGACCAGATTATAAAAAAATGTGCATACAGACAAAGACGATAGTCAAATAAGATAGTCAGGTCTGATTTTATTAATACATTTGTAGCTGTATTAACATATCTCTAAAATTAAATTCTACAATTTTGTATTTACTGTAGTGAAGATGTTATTATATAAGTAAAACAACACAATCCTGCAGATTTATCCTCCATAACATCAGGAGGATTCGACCATTCTTAACTTCTCAGGCCACTCAGTTGCTTGTGTAGTCTGTTGTCATTTTCTAATCATAGACTACTGCAACTCGCTCCTGGCAGATCTTTCTCTGAATTCAATTCGTCCTCTGAAGATGATTCAGAATTCAGCTGCACGTGTCGTTTACAACCTACCAAAGTTTTCACACACCACCCCACTGCTGCGCTCCCTCCACTGGCTCCCAGTAGCTGCACACATCAGATTCAAAACACTGATGCTTGCCGACAAGGCTACAAGGCAGCGCCTTCCTACCTCCAAGCACTCATCACTCCTTGCAAAGCACAAAGATCCCTCAGATCCACAAGTACCGCTCGACTAATCCCACCATTTCCTAGGACACAAGGCAGGTCTGCATATAGGCTTTTCTCTGTTCTGGCACCAAGATGGTGGAATGAACTTCCCATCAATGTCTTCAAGGGACCCTGTCTTGAAAACCACCTCTACCTTGATGCTTTTTCAACAGTTATTGTTACACATTGATTTGTGATCTATTGCACTAGTATTGAGCTGTTTAGTGATGTGACTCAAAGGACTTTTGTATGTCGCTCTAGACAAGATCGTCTGCTAAATGCTAAAATGTAAGTAAAAGGAACAGGTGATTGATAAACACATTAGTGGATGTGATAGTCAGGTGTTCCAATACTTTTGTCCTTATTGCGTTTATCACTTTGTCTTAGCTATAAAAATTTTAAACGCAATAAATGGACTGTGTTTATTTACATTTATATTTACAGCATTTGGCAGACGCCCTTATCCAGAGCGACTTACAGAGCAATCGGGAGTTTTAAAATAGATTATTTTATTAATAACAGCATATCTAGCTTGGTCTGCGATTTTTGTTTTTAATTTGCAAAACATCAGAAATTGTCCTTGTGTTAAAGTGATAATCATTAATGTACTCTTAAAAAGCATATAATATAATTACCAGGATTTGTTTATGATTTTTTTAAACAAATTATGGCAGTAAGATAATACTTTAAAGTTAAACCAAGAGCTAGCGAGCCATTTCTGTATGATGGAATTAATATCACTCTGCTTGCTTATGAAGGACTTACAAGGCACATCTGCTAGAATCAGATGCCAGAGATTTTTTCCCCTCTTCAGTTCTCACAGATGTGACCTCAACCTAAAAGGCAGTAAAAGATTATACGATTGCTTACATAGCATCTGTGTGGACATTTTTTTTCTGCTGCTGTTTGAATCTGATTGTATTTCACAGTTTTTCTCTTGAGGAACCCATAAACGTTGGCTTAGTTTTCCTGAAAACAGTTCTAATGTTACCCACATTCGTAAGGAACTAGATCAAACGAAAAAGAAAATTGGAAAAGGAAAGAAAAACAGTATTTATCAACCGCTACAGTCTATGCTTCATTAGCCTAGCCGCAGGACAGCCCTGACCTTCACCTCATTTCTGCGCCCAGTAAAAGCAGTGTTTTGGCTGCGTGGAGGAAGTTTAGGGGATTTTCCGGTCGGTATAAACACACCAGTAGACCTACAGGCTCTTATTTGCGTTACACACGCTGACCAGAAACCATCTGTAAAATCCACAAATAAAAACGAGCTTTGGCCACAAAGCTGAATCATACCAAGTGACATGGTGGTTAATGTTTTAAGAAGGAATGCCCATGAGATGCCCCTACGCTGAGTAAATATCTTTAGTCTGTAAACTAAAGCATTTCTTCACCACTAATTATTAAATTTACGCCATGAATTTGTGTTTACAAATGATTAAATGACTTAATATCTTAATGGAACCCAGAGCCAGCCAATGGCATTAGCGAACCAAGCAGTGGCCCAGGGGAACCCCTTACGAATACATGAAATTACACTGTGTTTTCCCTTTTTTTTTAGTATGGGAAATTTGTTTTATGGCTTTATCTGGATAGACAATGATAATTACACAAACTACATGGAAAAAAACAACAGCTATGCACTATGATGTTAACCGAATGTATAAAATGCAGCTACAACAAATAAAATTGTTAATGAATTGATTGTGTGCGATTAATTAAAGGTATAACAGTTGTACTACCGGTGGCACCTATTTTTAAAGACTTGGGCCGGCCCTGGTGATGTTTGAGGTGATGTTGGTATGGGAAAAAGGTGGTTAAGGTGTTGGACTGCTAATTAGAAGATAGGTGTTCGACTCCCAGCACCACTAAGTTACCACTGCTGGGCCCCTGAGCAAGGCCCTTAACCCCAATTGCTCTGTTGTTTCATAGAGATAATTGTAAGTCACTCTGGATAAGAACATCTGCTAAATTCCGTAAATGTAAATGTGGTATCATTTTATACACCCTATAATTCCGAAATTAAAAGGATCTTTATGTTCAGGGCTCCATTATTAATATTTCTTTTTCTTTATGATAAAAACAATATCTCCTTAAAGCTCCTTTATAGCCATGAAATAAATGTAAAGAAAAAAAAACTCCTATAAATTTGTGACAAAACTGTATGAGAAATTACAATACAAAGTTTTTCATTTCACATACAGCACAACACCGTGTGCCAACACAGTTTATGCAGTCAATGTTTTTGCTCTCTTTTTAAAATAAATGACAATAAGCTTAACTGTTGCAGAAAACTTGACAGACTGCAGGCTGATGGCAGAAGATCTGGACTCCATAGTAGCTTTTGTGGGCCAGAAAAAAAGATCTGAAGATTTTGTATCAGATGTTCAGCCAACAGTTCATAGTTTTGACTTTAGAGTCTAAAAGACTAAAAGCACCAAAGCACTGAGACTGAGACTGAAGACTCCTTCCAAACATCTCTCTACCTACAGAGCGACTTAACTATTGAGACAATCAATCTAATCGATTGATATTAAAATATAAAAATCTATATGATGGAAATGGCATGTTGCCATAGCAACTGGTTTAAAATACAGCCGGAACTATTGTTTAGAGCTGCTGTTAAAAATAACAAATCTATCACAGTCCACAATTTAAGAGTTTAACAAAGCCGATGTGCAATAAAAAAACACAACGATTTTACTGCAGTGAGTCTAAAATCACTTTTATATTCAGTAAAGAAAGTGTGGGCAAGCAGTGACGTAACATTAGGAAGTGCGCATGCTCAGATCTCACTTCTGCAATGAGTCAGCTGTTTAGATAGAAAAAAAAACTATTACCGGTAGATGGCTTAATTCATTAACAATAATTAATAATTAATGACATTAAGACCATCTGGTGTCGGAAATGGCGCTGAATGTTGTATATATATAGTATGTATATATACAACATTCAGCGCCATTCATTGTAAATTTATGGCTTTATCTGGATAGACAATGATAATTACACAAACTATATATATATATATATATATATATATATATATATATATATATATATATATATTATATATATATATATATATATATATACAACATTAACATTCAGCGCCATTTCCGACACCAGATGGTCTTAATGTTATTAATTATTACGATGTTAATGTTAATGTTAATGTTAATATTATTACGAAATTTACGATCTTCTAAATAAAAAATAAAATAAAATAAAATTGTATTTTATTATAAAATATAAATAATATAAATAAAATATATAATATAATAATATATATAATATATATATATATATATAAATGCTTTTAAGAGAAGTTTTACAAAATATTCAATAAATCTGCAAGTTCCACAGTTTTGGATGGAAAAGACCACGCTGAGAAGATCGTAAATTTGGGGTTGGTGTGTTTGGTGTTAAGAGATCAAGATCAACCAAATACTGCGGCGTAAGATCATGCAGAGCTGTTTAACAAGACGTTAAGGAGCGCCCTCTGGTGTTTAAACATCTGTAATGCTCCTCCAGGTCCTGCATTTTGAACTATCAGCTAATAACCGTGTTAGTGTACCACTTCCTCAGGAAATCCAGCTCTGTTCGGGTCCGACTAATCAAGAAGCATTACGTCACGGACGGTTGACGTCATTAACCAGAAAGTAATGCTATATAAACACGAGCTGACTGTGAGCGTTTACCAATGTGTGTGATCCACTCTCGTCTAAATATGTTTTAAAGAAGATGTTTAGCCACTGAATCCCCAAGGCTAAGGCTCTGCTCCTGATCTCTTGGGGCTCCCAGGCGGACGGGAGTAAACTAAACTATCATATCATAAAAAATAGAGTGCAACCTCCACCCAGTGGTTTCCCATTTCTTCAAGATCTCCACATCCTGGAGTAAACCCTATTCAGCAGGGCTGTTTAGCAGAAATGCTGTGCGATACTCAATCATAGCTGAGATTAAGCGGTATGGCTTCCAGGCAATGCCTTCGGCTAAACAGACACTAGCAGGATATCTGTTCCTGTTACTGTGGCATTGACATTGAAGGCCCAGACATTACCAACTAACCTATTAAGAAAACATCCACCTTCGTAAAAAAAAGGCGTATGGTTTAGCAGGTCAGGCAGGGGGCATACCTAAATAAGATTATTATGCTATAGACCTACCAGGCAGACCTGTTGAGGGACCTGGATGAAGGAGGACGGGTAGTTCTTAAACTGCGTCCAAAAACATTGGTATGATGTAATCAACACAGCTACAATAAAATTAATTTATAGTATGTAAATAATCAATGATTGACAATAGTTAGTCATATTGGAGACACCGAGGGGGGCCCCCAAATAAAATGTTGCTAAGGGCCCCCAGAAGGCTTGGGCTGGCCCTTAAATTGATATATAATTTGCAGTTCTAATCAGAACAAAATAAATGATTTTAGCCATTTGTTCAGTCAAGAAATTACTAATCAACCAACAAAACAGATCTCTCGGTGTCCCAACATGTGTGGGGGACCTTAGAGTCATCCTGTCATCGGTAAGTTTTCCAACATTTCCACTATGTGGTGTATTGAGCATCCTCTCCCCTGGTGCATGAAAGGTGTTTAAATTTCACTGAGCTTTAGAAGGGAATCAGTATCTTTCTCCACAGAGGGACGCTGTCTGCTGCTGCAGTCCTACTTGGATTGTCTCAGTCCGCTGAAAGTGTAGACTTTGGTTGTCAAAGACAATTGTCAAAGGGCATGTGTTTATTGACACAGACATTACCTAAGTTTAAAGAAAGAGACATTACAGGATGCACCCTACACACACACACACACAAACACACACACACGTAAAATGACAGTGACTAAATGAGGAATAATCCCTCTGAAGTGTATCAGTGCTTCCCTCTGCTGGACTGACTCTTTCTTGTTTGATTGAAATGCATCAGGAAAGACAACAAATGTAACTTAAGTGAGAGTAAAAGTAAAAGATCTACAAAGATCTGGAAGTGGTGGCTCATGGTTAGGGTGTTGGATTTACAACATGTAGATTGTGGCCACCAAGCCACCACTGCTGGGCCCGTGTGCAAGGCCCTCAACCCCAAATTGCTCACTTGTATGAATGAGATAAATGTAAGTCGCTCTGGATAAGGACGTCTGCCAAATGCTGTAAATATAATAAAGTAAATGTGATGTTGTACTGGTCACCTGTACCAGCTTTACGATTTACAATTAAACAACTCGTAAGAGTGTTGATGTGTCTGCATCAAAAACCTTGCAAATTGGCAGCTAAGGATTGGATGTGATTTATTTATTTACTTATTTTTTTCTGCACTGATTTTTCAGCAAACAAAAGCCTTAAATATTCAATTTCACAGCGTTTGCTGGCTAAAGTCTATCTATAAATTCAAACGATGCTTTTCTAAACACCATGACTGGATAAAGTCGGTCCATATGATTCATGTCCGCTCAGACCAGACCTGGCTATTTTAATCTGACGTCTTACACTAGTATCATCAACAGCAAGACATTCCTGCTCTTGGAAGTGATTTCCCCTTTAAAAAAATGTTTGCATTCTTCTCTGTAAACTCTAGAGGCTGTTCTCCATTAAAATCCTGGGAGATCAGTAGTTCTTTTTTTTAGAATAAAACCAACCTCTTTGGTAAGAACTTCACCACAAACATTTCTAACTCATAATGTTTCATATATCAACTGAAGCTCCTGATGTGAATCCACATGATTTTATGCACTGCACTGCTGCCACATCATTGGCTGATTTTATTATTTAGTGCAAATCTTTAAGTTTGCGCTAAATGTCACAAAAGGTCTTGACATTTCCTTTATTTAAAAACCATTAAAAGCATCAGTCTCAAGTCGACTTTTGGATCATTAGAACTATATATATTTTGAACCGATGCAAAAAACACAAACTTATTTTTAGAAATAAATAAGTAATGGATTCTGGGATTTTTGACAGCAGGGGTATAAAAATTTTATAAGGGATTTATTTGGGGAATAAAACGTAATGGTCTAGAGATAATTATTCAGTGAAAATAGTAAAAACTACAAAAACTCCTTCGAATCACAAGAGATTTGGAGAATTAGAGTGGAAAGACTAACCTGAAGCTTCTGATGAACGGTATATGGAGGTAATAATAATAAAAAATGGCTTCTCTCTCTCTATTTGCTTTATATTTATTTGTGCAGTTGGGGTGCCTTTATATGTAAAATTAAATGTGTTTAATAACAGTATTATTTTAAAAATTATCCTTTCCTAATTGAATTTTATTATTGCCTCACAGCAAGGAGGACCGGGGCTTGATTCTCGGCCAGGAGTCTTTCTGTGTGGAGTTTGTTTGTTCTCCCTGTGCTTGCGTGGGTTCTCCGGTTTCCTCTCACAGTCCAAAAACATTATTAGGTTGATTGGTGATTCTAAATTGACCATAGGAGCAGTTGTGAGTGTGTGTGTTTTTGGCCCTGTGATGGACTGGCGACCTGTCCACGGTGTACCCCTTCTGCCTTCACCCTATCAGAGCTGGGATAGACTCCAGCAGATCCCTGTGACCCCGAATTAGAGAATAAACAGGTATAAAAGATGAATGAATGAATTTTATAAGCAATCAATTTCATACCTGGTGATATGATGCATATTTTGGTGCTGCTTTCCAGATACAATCTTGAGCATTATTTTGTCTGGATTGTGTGTCTTTCTCTGTGTGCATTGGCTTTCTGCAGGTTTCTCAGCATCCTGGGGTACCAATATTGCAGTGGCTCTGAAGCTTTTCTCACAAACCCTAGACGCTATCCCAAAGCACCTAAATAGTAGAAAGAATCAAAGAATCCAAAGGAAACACTTGCGAAAACATTCAAAATTCCAATTGATCAGTAAAGTGAGCTCAATATAAAACCAGGAACGCTGCGTTATTACATTATCGGCATAACATTATGCTATATCTGTCTCTTTTCAAGGTATTTCTTATGATTTCTAACTGTGGTGGTGTTAAAATTAAACCTGACCATTCACCTCCAGCTGACAGGCTGCCACACAGGGCACCTCCAGGCTCAGTTTGAATTCCTGAAGCACCTGCCGTAACAGCTAGCACTTCAAATGATCCAATTATAACACTAATTAATAATGCAACCGGGTAATTAAATACAATCCTCTATGGATCCCAGAAAATTGAGAGGTAATGAAAAGCTTTGGTGTTTTTTTAATAATGTGAAATGTTTGCTGCACTGGAAGCTCTTTAAATATGATATTTACATTTTAGTTAAGCTTCTTCTTGTTTAAGATGAAATATTTTTCAGGCTCAAGAGACCTAATCATGTCTTGGCCTCCAGGCTTTAAAAGACACACAGGGCCCAATCACGTCGCATATAACTCATGCACAAAGGACAGTGGATGTCAGCGTTTTTCCTTTTCCACACCTCTCTATTCAGAAAAAACTAAACCACGTTGATGTTTAATGGAAATCGTTGAGTGTGTTTCCACAACACTAATGCATCTGTTTGTCAAAAATGAAACTAATCTTATTTAATCCAGTAAAAAGGAATGACTTTAAATTTTCCCTGATGATGAACCATAACATTACAAGGACAATATTTGGGAAACTTCTTCAGGCACAACTTCTTCCTCATTTCTGTGTCTAAATACTACAATCCGGCAATGGCTGACATTTGAAACCAGGCTGCTAAATAGAGAATTGAGCAAAGGTGCGGTTCAATCTCTTCCTCTGCCAAGCTGAGGGCCCTTAAGCTAGGCCCCTAACTTCTGTCTGATCCAAGGGTATCATGCTCCAACACCAACTTCCTAAGCTGGGGTATGTGAAGAAAATCAGTGGCATGAAATAGTATAGAAATAAACTCTCCCGATGTTGTTTTTAAGTTCCACCTTTCCACAGTCAAGAAGGACGGGAGGCGAGGGGAAGGGTGAGGGGGTTGTTGTGGGGGGTGTGAGTTGACTCAGGTATGATTTGACCCCTGCTTGGACAGAACAGCAATTCAGCAATCTTTTGCCCTTCGGTGACTAAGCCACCTGAGTCATGACATAAGTGTTCGTCGTCTTTCCTGATTGACTTAGCAGTGTCTGCTGGATAAAATCCATCTATACACACACACACACACACACACACACACATCCTCCAGGTCACAGACGAGGCTTATTTTAAAATCTAAGCCCCTGAAAGGGCGAAAGGCAGGAGGTGAAAGGCAATTCACCCTGGACAGGTTGCCAGTCCAATTAAACAAATAATTTATATTTTTGTTAGTAAGTTTTATTTAGATTTTTTTATTTTAATATAACATAATATTATTTGTTCAGTTTTTATACTTATAATTTATAATTATACTTATATATATATATTTATAATTAAACCCCAGTTTGGGAAACCCTGTACTAAATTATCTAGGGTAAAACCAAAAAAAAAAGTTATTCAAACACTTATACACCCACTAGACAACTTTAATTCCTGAACAACGTGTATTTAGCTATCGCAATATATTGCAAGCTCTTTCCAACATGTCTGCAGAAAAGAAAATATTTTGCACTGTAAGTGGTTTTGGATCTCAGCACCCTAAAGAGATGAGTACATCCAAACAGCACAGAGGGAAGTGTCAATTACAGTAAAAAGCTCCGGCCAAATTGGACAGAAGAGGTTCTCTTCCAACATCGGTGATATATTATTTACAATCTCTTCCTGTGACAGAAGTGCACACATTGACACCCCTGTAAAATGAAGGACATGCTCTCACTGTGTGTGTGTGTGTGTGTGTAAAAGAGAGAGAAATAAGCGAGAGAGAGAGAGAAAGAGAGATAGAGAAGCTCAGCAATCTTACCGTGTCTTATAACATGACATGGTGAAGCATCAGCATCATTTCAAAAAGTTTGAATGACAGGTGGATGAAATCCACCTTACCAGGATGGCCGAGTGGTTAAGGCGTTGGACTTAAGATCCAATGGACGATAGTCTGCGTGGGTTCGAACCCCACTCCTGGTAATAGAACTATTGTTCAGGGGGTAGTGGTGGCTCAAATGGTTAAGGTGCCGAGTTGCTGATCTGAAGTGCAAGTCAACCACTGTTGGGTCCTTGAGCAAGACCCTTAACCCTTCCTGCTCCAGGGGCGCTGTATCATAGCTGACCCTGCGCTCGGACCCCAACTTACTAAGATGGAATGTGCGAAAAATGCATTTCATTGGCTCTGTACATGTACCTTCCACAATGAAGTTGAATATTTATTTATTTATGAAATGAAACATTTTAGTGTAAATTAGAATAAAATAAAAACTTCACAGTAAAACATAGTTTACAACAGTTATAGCATCTTCTGTAGCAACTCCTCTACTTTTCAAAACAGTTTGAAGACGTTTGGGCATCAAGGTTATGAAGTTATGGTGTTGAAATTTGATCCTATTTTTGGATGATACAGGTTTTCAGCTGCTGAAGTTTATCTTTAACATATTTTTTTATTTAATGATGCGCCAAATGTCTCTATAGGTGAAAGATCTGGATTTTTCTACTACAGTGCTATGCTGTTGTAATAGCTGCAGTATGTGGTTTTGCATTGTCCTGCTGAAATAAAAAGACCTTTCCTACAATAGACATCATCTGGAGGGGAACATATGTAAACATTTCTCAGTTTAAACATTTGCTATCTTATCTGTGTTCTATTGTAAATAAAATCTTTTAGTTTTTTTATTTTACTCAAATTTTAAAAAGGTCCCAACTTTTCCTGGAATTTGGATTGTACATCAAATGTCAATAATAAAGGTAGTTGGTAAGGATGCAAATTAAAGAACATCAGTATTTGATGTTAATTTTTATGTTCGATCTCTCAACTAAACTAAATAGAGCTATTCTTTGGTAAGAGTCACAATTTCAACCTGTAGCTAACGTGTGTGGGGGGTTAGCACTGTTGCCTCACAGTAAGAAGGTCCCAGGTTTCTTGTGCAGGGGCTTTTCTGTGTGAAGTTTTCATGTTCTCCCCGTGCTCACTCTGGTTTCCCCCATAGTTTAAAAACATGTATGATAGATTGATTGGTGATTCTAAATTGCCTATAGGAGTAAGTGTGAGTGTGTGTGGCCCTATGATGGAATGGCGACCTGTCCAGGGTGTCCCCCTCCTGCCTTTTGGCCTTTTAGAGACGGCTGGGATAGACTCCAGCAGATCCCTGTGACCCCGAATAAGGGAATAAGCGGGTATAGAAGATGAATGAATGAATAGATTTTTAAACACCTAATATGAAACTACCTTTGTTCTAAATTAGCTATTACTTACTGCATAGCTAGTTTCGCTCCTGTATTACTTAACAGTATTAAGTGTTAATGTGGGACTACATATTACTTCCTGCGTAGTTACTTGTTAACTACGGATCATTACTCTAAAGTGTTACCCTATTTATTTAAAACTTTATTAGCATAATTTGTTAGCTAATAATTTGTTTGGACAGCTAACATGGCACATTTTCTTTACTGATGCCATGTTACTGTGATCAGTCTCTCTGAATCCTGTCACGCCGTATTACCCAAAACGTCAATTACCTGCCATTGCATTTAACCTACAAATACAATAAATGTCAAAAAGAGCGACTGCTTCAGAGCTTTTTATTAGACCTGCTCAGTGTCACCAAACACCAACACAACATTCTGCTACCATATATTTATATAGGGCACATTCCTGACGAAGCCGGACCCATTAAGGTGTACTAAGTGACAGGTTTATTTCTGTACAGCCACATGTAGTGGGGTCACAAAGTCTGTATCCGCTGTGAAGCTTTTAATTGAATGACTGGGTGAGCTGGAGCTTTAGGGATACATCCAGTCTGTGTTCTGATTGATTTACAGGCTCTCCTGCTCTCTCACTCCCGTGTTACTCAGTGACTTTCTGTAAGGTATCCAGCACACGGCCGGTGTAATAAGAAACCTTTTCACCGCCGCCTTTCCTCTCTCTTCCATTCTTTGCCTTAGGGGAGTTAGTTTATCGCACAGATGTGCAAAGCAGGAAATAGCTGATCAATGGGAACGGATGAGAGCATTCTGAAGCTGTGTGGCTTTCTAAAGCTGCAGTGGCATTTTATTTCATGGCTTAGAGAAAATTCCACACCGGTTTGTTGGTGACTTATTAACAGAGAAAATTCCAGTTTATTAGACCATGATGCGGGTTCTTATAGACTCCTTCGATTAAGTATCTAGATATCTAGATATATATATATATATATATATATATATATATATATATATCTATATATATATATACTTTGTATATCGCATGTAAAACATTACTAGAAGGTATAAACTGCTAGCATGATTTTATCTATTATGAAATTAGAAATAATGGGTATAAGGCATTAAAAAGATGCCACAGACTTTTGGGATCTAAGGATCTAATGCAGATCCTGGAGTTGTGAGGATCCAACACCATATACCTACATATACACCATATTTAGTACTAATTATTTTATAACTAATAATTCAATCACAACGTTTTTCATTCTATAGACTTTTTAACTCAGTGCAAATCACCGCTAATTAAATAACAAATGTATTTAAACTACAGCATGTAATGTAACCCCTCGTGAAAAAAGTGCACTTTAGCATACCTGTGTATGTTTGTGTAGCATAATATGTACTTGTTGCAAAAATAATATACTTTAAAAAACACACAAGAATGAAAAAATTGTTTGTCACAAGACAGAAGATTGGTGTTTATTTAAAAGCACTTATTTATTTATTTACAGTGACACAAATTAAAAATGAAACAACAAGCAAAACAAAGAACCCATAAACTAAGCTAAAGTAATTAATAACTAGCTACACATAACCTGAAAAAACATGCACATGAAATCAACCATAACATAGAGCATCGCCCATAACATAATAGAGCATCGCCCATAACATAGAGCATCGCCCATAACATAGAGCATCGCTCATAAAATAGAGCGTCGTCGAGCATAAAATAGACCATCAGCCATAAAATAGACCATCACCCATAACAGACTATCATCCATAACATAGACTATCACCCATAACATAGACTATCACCCATAACACAGACCATCGTCCTTAACATAGACCATCGTCCATAACATAGACCATCGTTCATAACAAAGACCATTGCCCATTACATAGACCACCATTGCCCATTACATAGACCATCGCCCATAACATAGACCATTGCCCATTACATAGACCATCGTCCATAACATAGACCATCGCCATAACATAGACCATCGCCCATTACATAGACCATTGTCCATAACATAGACCATAGCCCATAACATAGACTATCGTCCATAACATAGACCATAGCCCATAACATAGACTATCGTCCATAACATAGACCATAGCCCATAACATAGACCATCGTCCATAACATAGACCATTGGCCATTACATAGACTGCCTTCAATAACATAGACCATCGTCCATAACATAGACCATTGGCCATTACATAGACTGCCTTCAATAACATAGACCATCGCCCATAACATTGACTATGACAATCAACAACGCAAGGTGTATACATTCACAACCTAATGTGGAAAACAATCAACTAAACAAGAAACATTTGAAAACAATAAGGAAACAATCAACCAATCACAAGACGGGAAGACTCACATGACCAGACACAGACAAAATAAACATGGAGCACATGGTCTACAAAATTTATACTAACTACAATTCAGAAACCACAGAGACCACAAAGCCCTTCCTCCTGCTGTACAACCTTAAGATCTACAAAGGATTTTAAAGGTTGAGGTTCAGGTAAGGGTTTAATTTGTATGTAATTAAACCTAATCCAAAGATATTAGCTTTTTTTTAGAATGAACCCAAATCTGTTATGAGATCAGGTTTGCATTTAGCTTTGTTCCCAGAACATCGATACTGGAATCATAGATTTTGGAAAGACACTGAAAAGGAGCATTTGAGGTTAACAATGGTGCTATTTTTAGGTTTAAACCTGCAGTATTGGAAGCTGTAACAAAGGCAGAGCCCACATGGACTGGAAAGAGGACATGGACTGCTCTTGACAATGCTGATGTAATGCTGATGTAAGGACATCCAATATTTAATGTGATATCGTATGTCTGTTTTTAAATCGATATGTCAACTAAAAGTGTGACTAAATTTCATTCGCTCACACTTATTATGACTGGGTGATAGTTACTGTGCGGTTGCCAGCTTAGTGTGTGCTTACAGTATATCAGCATTAACGTTATCCACATTCCACTTTCAAGTCTAAAAGTGTTTGCTGGTCGAAAAGAGTTCATACAGATTGTTTTAAACACAATCAGGAAACTATTGGATATTGTTATAAATCCAGCTCTGGCGTTATATTGATATATCCCGTCAGTAGTCAATACTAAAACAGTCCTTCCTTCCACTTAGGGTCTCTCAGGGAATCTAGTACTAACCAAAAGGTCTCATTTGCTGCTCTTTACTCACTTTATCACACTCAAAATAAGCCAATTATAATCCACTCGATTCACCCCCCTATATCAGTGTAACAACCGCCAGTATGTTATTGTCTCCCTGCTGGGACAAAGCCATAGACCAGCCTAAAACAACACATTCAATAGCCTCAATGTGATTGGGAAAATGACTTACAAAAGGTCACACTGCAGTTTGAGCTCACATTTGCTTTCTATTCCCAGAGGATTAAAGAAGTGTCTTGAAGAAGGATACGTTCCTTTGTTGCTAGAACATTTTTATCCAGTTACTGACATTTGATGTCATTGTTGTCTGTCTAGTTCCTCTTCCACTATTTAAAAATAAGTTTTTTTTCTACTATCCATATGTGTTGCTGGATTGTGCATCATGTTAGTGTAATCACAAATTTACATGTAGCTGTACTATTCCACTGTTAGTCACATTATGCCGGACTAACAAGTGTGTATGTAGGTCTATAAACTAATAAAAAGCACATCATTCGAGGGAATGTATTGATTAGCGCTTCCATGTTTGTTGTTAGCCAATATTGTTTTTATATATTTGGCCTCATGTGATTGGACCTATTTTCTGCTCCGAATAAACCCGATTATTATAAATGGCTGAACACGTCGATTGATTACCTAGATTATTTGATTACTTGATAAACCCTAAATGAATAAAAATTCTGATGGTACATCATCAATATATATATAATATATCCCTTTCTGCTAAATTGAAGTGTGGGGTTCTGCAAGGATCAACACTGGGTCCAGCCTTATTTCATTTACATGCTTTCTTTGGCTGATATCTCTGAGAAAAATAACATGTATTATCATCTTTATGCTGATGATACACAGCTTTATCTCCCAATATTAATTCAATAACTCACAATGTCGGTTTGCATGTTTTTATAATAATAATAATAATAATAATAATAATAATAAAAAAAATTAGGGAATATAGCGAATTTGCATTTTATTGTGATTAATTTTTCTGTACTTTGGTAATTGTCTTCCTGTGTTTTACAGTTTTAGATTGTTTGCTGTATGTTTGATATGTTAATCATCTTGACCAACATCTGTTGTTTTTAAATGTGCTATATAAAAAATGCAGCAAAAAATAAGTTGAAGTTAATATCAGCTATTTACAATCCTGCATTACTTAAAGTTTGTTTTTTCAGTTTGCATGTTTCTCTTCGACCCAATTTTTGGCACCAGAACAGCACAGCACAGCACTACCAACCTCATTAAGAGAGACTTTATTAAAGGAACTGACCCAGGAGTGGTAGTAGTATGGCTTGTTATGGCTTGTGTGTAATGTTAGTATGTAAAGCTGTGCACCAGACTTAAAAGCTACTCAGATTTATTTTTGTTGCATTTATTTGTGACATCATTATGTGGTTTTTAGAGCACATAATTTGTTTTCCTGACAGCAATTGTGGAAGTATTAGGTTACGTCTTTTTCCTCTAAAGTACTGGAGAAGGTTTATAGCTTACAAATATAAAAAAATAGCAGTCACAATCAGTGCATATTGTTGCTACCTCCCTGTGGCAAGAGATCTGATCTAGCGGATCTGTTCTCCTCCTGCATTGAGCAGACTTTTCACTCTTCCTGGTTTCAGCTGCTCTATCCTGGCCATGCAATGATCCAGCAGCTGGAGATGGCTAGTTATCATGTCAGTAAAATTCCACACCACATGTGGCATTTACAAACAATAATTTGCTTGCCTTAAGTGCATTGGACAAACACATGGGCCAGGTCCCTTGTGGTTCATTAAACAAAGCTCTGGAGCCGAGCTGCCAACAGCTGCTTGTGCTGGATTGAGGCCCAGCCAGAAGGATCACCTTATAGCTGGAAAATTGACAAGAAGAGCTTCAGCACAGCAAAGCATCTCTTCAATCCAAATTAAATGACATGGCTAAAATCCTGAATTATTAAATAGGTATCTTATAAATTACAAGGTTTTATTACAGTATATATATTCATTTTGATAAGATGTTCACTGTGGAGAAAAAATTGAATTTTAGTAAGAAAATATAATGTAATATAATACAGCAATAATGGCTTATTCTAGTAAGCAGGTTACACATTTTTAAGACCTTTTATTATAATTAAAAATGAATCTATGTTTATGTAAAGACAAATGTGTCCGGATGTAGTTAAACCAAAGTCTACACGTGTCATAAAGATGAGCAAACGCTCTGTTCAGTGCCTTTAGTGGTTTTAATTGGTCACAGCAGACAAAGAACAGAAAATTGCCTTCGACTCTAAAAGCCTATTGCAACAGTTCTTCCATAAGATTTTTTCCCTAGTTGGTGTTTTAAGGATGGTGGAGGACAGTCTTTTCGTAATACTCTGTAGGTGTTCGGTTTGGTTAAGATGTGTTAAAGGTGAAGGCTATTGCATATGATTTACATCATTTTTACATATAGTACCAAACTATTCAGTGACCCCTGATACCTTGTGGAAGACAGAGAAATCTACACCTGTAGGAGGGGAAATATATTTCGATAAAGATGAGTAAGAGGACAATTGGGTAATATGGCAAAAATTTAATCTTGATAATAATTTTCCATTTTGATCGATACGATGGTGAGTCAATTATATATTAAAAAAGTTTGCATCACCCAATCATAAGAATCTCAGCTTTCGAAAAATATGTAGAATGTTTAGCTTTTTTCTCTGTGCTGTACGACACAAAGATTTCACTCATGGAACGCAGCATCCTATCGTGAGGACGGTGGAACATTAACTGGTTTTAATTGATATAAAGTAATAATAAACCGAGCTTATTATCGTTAGAGACATAAAGTTTATCGTGATTTGATATGATATCATATATCGACCCAGCCCTAGAATATACAAAGACATTCTGTGTGCTTCCCAACTTGTAGCACCATTTTGGAGAGGAACCATATATGGCTTTGATGGTCAGGTGACACAAATTAGGTAATATAGTGTAAAATCAGACATCACTTAATTCTTGAAGCCTAAAAAGATACTTGTACTTTGGAAATATATGCAATAAAAATGTTTAATAAAAATAAGTGTATGAAATGGGTCTCTTGGCATACAGCCATGACCTGAAAGTAAGAAAATAGAACAATGGGACAGAAATGCCAGCGGGGCTAAATAATGTTCACACAGACACACACACATTTAACTACCTGCAGTTAAAAGGGGAACTATTTTATTACCCACCACACACACCTGGAACAAGCTAAATTTTCTTTCTCTTCCTAACACTTAATTCTTTAACAAAATAAAAACAGTCAACTTCTGACACACAAGTGTGTACAATATGATTAAATCCCATCACCCTTCACTCCTTCCTTATACTCTATTCGTCATCCTTTACTGTGCAACACCGGGTGTCAGTGCTCTATAAATAGCAGTTTCCCTCCTCTGTCCTACTATTTTCAGATCTCTGCCCCACACTGGCTCTCGAGCTGACAATCAAATCAGGGCTTTTTTTCATTATTTTTAGCCCCAGGTTCAGAGAACAGCGCAGGAAAAAAAGCTTAAGAGAGTGCACAGAAGACAGAGAGAGCACATTAAGTCAGAAGGCATTTGATGAATCAGCAGGAGTGTATCCGCTCCTCTTAAAGGATCAATAGTAAGAATTCAGTCAGATGGAGTTCCCATAAAAAAAAGAGAAGAGGATGACAACATAGAGCATGTGATCAAATCTGAGTATTAACTGCATAGAAGGTCCTCTCTTGGTTTATTTACACTATACGCTGAGACATCCTACATCTCTCTTATTAGTGCTTTATCCCGACTTAGAGTCCGAGAATTATTCTAATATAATTTGATTAATAATTTTCATTGGCAGTTAAAAAAAACCCTACCAGTGGATGTTGCTTAAAATGCTAATGAGCTCGGGTTCATCCCACCTCTCTGTTCTTTTAGGTGTTTCCACTAAACCATGAAGATATTAAATGACTTATTAATCAATAACAGACACCTGATTGTAAACCATCCACAAAGGTAAGCATAATGAAGTGTTATCACTTTACCAACAACATACTGTACACAGTTTGTAATAACAATCACCTTAACGCATTGATCATTATAAACCTGCTATTATGAATTATATTGAAAAGTTGCACCTAGAAAAGACAACATAATGTTCTTTAAGAGTTATTAGAAAAGGCAATTTGCAAAGATTCTTAAAGAAAAAATGACACTCACTTCTTCTGGAGGTGTAGCAGGAACACAAATACTTGGTACCAATCCATTTTTCAGGAGTGAATTTTTAGCAAAACCTGCTCTTTAATGACACTCATTTATAAAGCAGTCTAGTAAGAAATGATTTGCTCAAACATAGAGGTGAATTTAAAACCTACTGGCTCATCGTTAAGGTGTTGGACTACCAACCTGAAGATTGTGGGTTCAATTCCCCGCTCCACCAAGCTACCACCGTTGGGCCCCTGATCCCCTAATTGCTCAGTTGTATGAATAAAATAAATGTAAGTCGCTCTGGATAAGGGCATCTGCCAAATCCTGTAAATGTGATGTCAACAGGAAGCTGAAAAAAGCTTGATTTGAGAAAAGGAAAATTGTTTAATAAGAGTTAAAATAAAAACACTGGGTGGATTGTCATCATTATAGGCTGGTTGTGTACACACACTGCCAACACACATTTCAGTTTAAACAACTCGTAAAAGTGCATGTCACATCCAATTATCCCTTAAAAACTTAAAATTAGCAAATGCCAATTTTAATAATGGCGCTCTTTACTGATTTGTCTCTTTCTAAGCCTTTCTATTGGTATTATACTTGTTCTAGTGACATGATTAATGCTTGACTAAACTAGTCTAGACATTGAAATGGATAAACAGATTCATGCTACAGCTTTAAACAGCAAGGTAGGCATCACATTCGTGTGTGGGCTGTGTCCTGATCTAAATTGTCCCAACACAATTAGCCTACTTCACTACGTGAGTCGTATTTTCCTCACACTCTTTATGGGATGCAGGACTTGCCGTCAAAGTGTTCGGGCTCGATTATGCTGCTACAGGAAGAGTGCCAAGCATTCATTTATGATGCTGAGTGCCTGAAAGTGCATCTAACCACTGATTTAATCAATGGGGAGAACACTGAGCCTTTTTAGAGAGTCATGCAAGAATGTGAACTAACAAGCTTAAAAATAAATTTAGAAAGTAAAATACCAAAATTGTCTAGCGTGAGTGTTTTAGGGAATGTGAGGTCTTTCATGTCATTGAAGGACACTTAACATTGAGTGTGGTCAGCGAATTTCAGGCTCTACTGCACAACAGACATTTAGTACTGTTGTTATTTATGTGCAATAAAATACACTGAATTGTTTATATGGAATCGGTGAGTTGGAACCAGGAAACGGGGTTTTAGTTATTTGTATGCATATATGTAATGTAATGTAAGTAAATGCCTTTATTTGTCACATAGACTTTACAGCAGAGTGAAATTTGTTTCTTCGCATATCCCATCTTAGTAAGTTGGGGGTCAGGGCGCAGGGTCAGCTATGATACAGCGTCCCTGGAGCAGGAAGGGTTAAGGGTCTTGCTCAAGGACCCAACAGTGGCTGGCTGGCGATGGTGGGGCTTGAACTCAGGTCTACTTGGACTTCAAATCAACAACTTAGGCTGGCGGTGGTGGAGCTTGAACTCAGGTTGTCCTGGTCTTCAGATCAACAACTCAGCTTTAACTATCCACCTTAACCATTTGAGTCACCACTGCCCTCACTATTTGTACATATATGTGTATATGTATATCTATGTTTGTGTTTACTTTTTCCCTACACTGCAATAATAATCTGAGTTTTGGAGTATAAAATTACCCGACTTCCCCAAGTCATATCTAAATTATGCGAGTTAAATGTAACAGCTAGCAAGTACTGTGTGTTTGTGCTACAGTCAGCAAATACTACAGCAGATCTTACAATCTTTGTCAGTATTTCCAAAGCAGCCATTAAAATACTTTTCAGAAATGTGTAATCCAGAATACTAAATATAAAAATCTTGCATGATTAAAGACGAAAAATAATTGTCTTTTGTATGGACCATAAATGAGCATCATGAGTCATCTGTGGATTTTTATGGCTATGGCATTGTCTGGATACACAACAAAATAAAAACATATACTTACATTGTCATACCATATTATCATAATATTTAATATATGCTATTATTCGAAAACATTATTAAAGAGGACTTTTTAGATTTAGAATTCTGGCATTTGGTAGACAATTTCATCCAGAGCGACTTACATTGATCTCCTTTACACAACTGAGCAATTGGGAATTAAATTGCTCCGAGGGCCAGCAGTGGTAACATAATTGTGCTTCCAGTTAGCAGGGCAACTAAGCTACCACCACGTATGTTACCTGTCTCTTCAGATGAATGTTTTAGGTCTGATTATTGTACAATCTAAAGAGTAGTTAGACCAAATACCACCATGGCCAATATTATTATGAAAGTTTATACTGTGGTGTGTGTGTGTTTAATGCATAAGAAAATAAATAAAATAAGAATTTTCTTGCCATATTTCGTAATATGGAAACCGGTTCGGAGTGCAGTTTATAGTGAGGTAAGCTTGCTAATCTAATATAGCGATGTTTAGCAATGATAATGTTCATCTTTTTGTCCAAAAGCAATCAGAACAAATCGCATTTACGTTCAGAATCACATTTGGACAAGACACATTTAATGTCTCGTGTAATGTCCCTCTCTTGGTCAGAGAAAAAACTGCAGAGAAAAACCCCCCCCCCCCCCCCCCCCACCCCCCCCCCCCCCCCCCCCCCCCACTGAACCTGGTATCTCCGAGTTTTTTTCCTATTTAATTACCGATGTAAATTTGGTTTCTTGCCGCTGTCGCCTCTGGTTTGCTTATCTGGGGACTATTAATTTACAGATTTTAATTAATTAAACTGACTGTTTTTAGTAGGTGTTCACAATTTTTTTAATTTAATTTAATTCTTTAAAGCTGCTTTGATACAATCTCTGTTATTAAAAAGCGTGATAGTGATATAGTGACATGACTCGACATGTATTCGTTTTTGGACAGATGCTGCTGGTAAACAACATAAAATAATACAAATATCTATCTGAATTAAAGTGGTTACTGATAAAGCTTTATCTTAAATAGGTCTTATATGTATTTTCTACACCTATGCAAACGCAGTACCTGAAAAGGTAAAGTGTTTTTGCTTGACCTCTAGTATTTTTCAGGTTGCCCCTTACCAGAAAAAAATAGTTACTGAAATTCCATATAATACAACCGTCTAGTAAATGCACTTTTTAGGCATTAGGTCAGGCGTGTCCAAACTCAGTCCTGGAGGGACTGACAGGGTGTCCTGCAGAGTTTAGCTCCAACCCTGATCAAGCACACCAAGGTGTTGCTAGGCATACCTGAAACTTGAAGGTAGGGTGTGTTGAAGCAAGTTGGAGCTAAACTCTGCAGGACACCCTGTCCCTCCAGGACTGAGTTTGGATACCCCTGCATTAGGTACATTTATTCAGAGCAGCCGACTTGCACATTGGTCCAGCAGTGGCAGTTTGGTCTCCTGTCATTATTTATTAAATATATGGCAAGCCAAACATTTAAACACTGAAATTACTATAAATTATTCATAGGCACGTCTACATTAACTCCATTACTTGTCTCTATGAATGTACCAAGCTGTACTTTTCCTGTCAGCTTAGTTTTAGGGGAAAAAATTGTTTGTATGAAACAATAAAGTGTTCCGTCACTGGAACTAAATGTACAATTCGGTAGCTTTATTCCCAAGAGTGCAGCGCACATTGCGCAGGCACACACACACACACACACACACACACACACACACACATTTCAACCTGCCTACTGTAAGAGCATCTGTATTAACAGCAGTAAAACTATTCCGGCTGCTTAACCGATACTTTCTACAGACCTATGAGTGACCATGGCCAGGAGGAGGGGCTGAGAGGTGTGTGCGCAAAAAGAGAGGCTATAACGCACCGTAAACACTTTGCGATTCCTGCTTAGTGAAACAGCGCGCACGGATGAAGCAGAGATGCGCACAGCACTGCACTGTACAAGAATTCTCCAAGATTGATTTACACCCTTACCTTTACATTAACCAGCTTCACAGGAGTGATCTAAAGACTTACACTCTACAATACTTTAACAAGATTACGCGCAACCTAAGTGGACGAAGTATGGATTAAGGTGGGCGAAGCACCTAAGCGGACCGCACTGCTCCGGAGCTGCGGGAAGGATGCCCGAGCAAGGATGTGCAGCAGCCGGAAGATCGTATGCAGTCTACTGATGCTGTCCATGCTGCAGGTGGGGCTCGGTGCTGCCAGCATTGCTCTCGGAGCCGTGGCCATCAGCAGAGCGCGGAGCGAGCACAAGAAGCAGCAGGGGCATGCGTCCCCGGTGTGGAGCGGGGTGTGTGTACGTTTCATTTACATTGTGTTGTCTTTGTTGGGACTTCGATGCTATGCGCAACTTACAGCTCCAAAGTCTATTTGCGGTTACGTAACTGATTAAAATAAATGCATGACCAAAAATTACCCTGACTACCGTAGGCCTGATAATGTCATGCGGTTTTATCAGTTTGTGCGCTTTTTAACATATTTGGTAGTCGGCAAACTAGTGTATCAACCATTTGAGTTTTGAATATTACTTAGTATTTTGTGTTACTTACTAATACTTAATCTAACACCCATCCAAACTATCAGTGGTGGGGAAAAAAAGCACTGACCATTTCTACTAAGCAAAAGAATTGCTCCTCAATAAAAAAGTGCTGAAAAAGAATATGACTCAAGTAAAAGTAAAAAAAACCCTCGCTTTTCTTTAAAAATTACTTAAGTTGCTGCGTTACAAAGTAGTTTGGTGTAAAATGTGTGTGTGTGGGGAGGGGCATTCTGGAGCAAGAAAATGTAAAAGTGATTTAGGGCTTATATGTCGTTTTTCAGAACCTGAGCTACAGAACCTGTCGTAGTAAATGCATTTTGATATTGATTTGTGAATCTTTTATGTCTTATGCTTAATCAGATCTTTATTATCTTTTATTTTATTACCATTAATTATCATGCAAATCTATCTGTCTTACAGCTCCTCCTACTACTGTGCTACTTTACTGTTCTTGCTTTTAACAATGTTAAAATATATAACATTTAGTCTAGTTGTTTTTGCTGCAGATTGTTATGGTTAAACTATAGGCTAAAGTTCATGAACAGAAACAGACTATAAATCACAATTTACTATAATACAAACAAAAGCCAGCAGTGATAGAAGAACTGAACTACTAAATGTTATAAACAACAAAATGTATTTTTCAAAAAATGCTTGAAAAGCTCTTCAGAATTTTATCTATAAAAATGACAGTATATTATTGTCCAACAAATACTTCACACCTTAAAAGCTAATAAATGTATGGCCTTTTTTGTATTTTGTACTTTTTATAAAAAAACAGAAAAAAACAAACGAAGCTGAATAACTATTTTCAACCCACTCAAGTAAAAAAAAAATCACAATTTATTTATACTAAAAAAGTAGAAAAAAATAGAAAAATCTACTCCAGTACTATAATAAAATTATTTGTAATTAGTTACTTAGCTATAGTATATTGAGTTCTTTTAGTATGTGAATCCTGTATTACTTTCCTAAAACTAAAAACTGTCTTTATTACTTGTCTACATTAATTGTCTACTAATCTGCTCATACATTACCTGTATACAGTATTTATATCACAAATTTATAGTCATTTTACTGCTGCTAATGTTTAGGTGTTCAATCTATTACCTGCTTTCTAAATAGTTAGAGTTATAAAAAAAATTTTTTAATAAAAAGTCAATTAGAAGTTTAAATTCAAATGTATTCGTATGTACCATTAAAAAAAAAGAAAAGGAATGTATGTTATCTTTTTTAACTCTACCTACATTATTAGACGATCATGTTTAATAGCCCTCTGTACACTTTCCCAGGTAACTTTTTACCTTAGTGACAAGCAATAATACAGCCTGCTGCTTCTTTCTATGAGAGCCAAAGAAAGCTCTATATTTGGTTTCAGGTGTCCTACACAAGAAAAAAATAGTACCACACTGTACCTTTCCCTGTTGCTGTGGTGATGCCCTTAAGGATACAGCTTGTAGCTCTAGTATGGATGTATACCTCGCCTAAAAACATCCTGCTTTTAAAATGACTTTTAAAGTTTAATTTTAAAACATTTATTCTCTATAATTACTTCAAGTGTAATTTACTGGGAATAAATAGTAAATCTTTAAAGATGCATCTAGGGAAAAGATTCACATTGGGATAGACACCCTTTAGAGAATCACACTAGCAACAAGAAAAGACACATTAAGTGTGTATATCCATATTCATATAGTCTTTAACAATAACGTATACTCCATAAGACATGAATTATCTTAAAAAGAGTCCAACAATTTTAAATACAGGGCAGAATTGATTTCGTCATTGTTTTACCAAACTAAATTTGCCCCGTCTTTATTATATCTGTATTAATAGAGCGTTTGTGCTTATAACTTTCTGAGAAATCAAAGTCAGCTGAAGACACATGGTATGATCCCAGGCGTTCGGTCAGGATACTCTTAGTCTGCACCGAAAACCAATTACAGCCTCTCATCTGGCCACTTTTGTGTAAACCACTTGGATGCATCAGGTCAGACATGATCTATAATTCAAGCCATTTTGTGATTCAGTTCTCCGGATCGTATCCTTATACCGCAATGTATTGACTGAGCTGGATATACAGCGGGGTTAAGGATAGTGTAGGTATATATAGCATTTCTGACCTCAAGCCTGGGTGATAACATTTAAATCGTTTTGGTTTATAAAATAGCACAGTAATGTATTTCTGCTTTCTTTTTTCTTTCTAGTTTCTCGTCTGCGGGCTTTGTGGATTGCTGTGTGCGAGAAAAAGAACCGGTCTGGTTGTGAGTAGAAGTAGTAATAACTGTTTTACAAATCTATCTATGTACAATAACTTGCCATAAAGCCCAATCCAAAGTTAAATTTCTTCCAAAAAAATTTTATTCCTTGTTTGGAGCCGCCATTTGCGAACAATTATTGGTATCACAGAAATAACCATACGAGCAGAGAGCAGAATAATATATACCTAATCCAGACCAAAGTTATAGAGCTAGATTCTCCGTCTTAGTAGCACATGATAGTAAATGTTTTTGTTGATGTTCTTGAGCTTAATTGGGGGAAGTGGTAGGGCAGTAGTTGGACTACCAACTTGAGGACCGGGTTCGGTTTCCAGCTCCACCAAGCCACCACTGCTGGGCCCCCTAGCAAGGCCCTTAACCGCCAATTGCTCAGTTGTATAATAAAGAATATTGTAAGTCACGCTGGATAAAGGCATCTGCCAAATTTAATGTAATTAAAGATAATAAAATCAAAAAGATGTTTTGGTGGTAATAAATTGTACAAATAAAAAAAATACAGATGAGTTCATTCACACTCTAAATAAAATTCACTGCAAATATGTAATATGTAAATAAAAAAATGAGATTTTGAAGCATGGATTGGCGCATAATCGTACCTTTTCTTTATAACTTAATCAAACAAACCTCTTAATTACATTTATACATTTATTTTAATTTACCTTATTGTTTTCCTCAGAATTGTTTAGATAGAACCAGGGCACTCAAGTTAAAGACTAAAAACTGTGTGGAGCACCAGGATCTTATCAATCTGCCGATTGTTGATAGTCATGGTGGGGCGTGGAGATCATATGTTAAAACAAATAACACATTGCTTCAGTAACTTTAAAATAAGCAGGTCTACAAATAGTATAGCGCAGTGGTTACTGCTTATTGGAAGATCAGGGTTCGATTCCAAGTAACACCAAGTTACAACTTCTGGGCCCCTGAGCAAGGCCCTAACCCCCAATTGCTGAATTGTATTAAAAAAAAGCTAAATGTAAGTCGCTTTGGATAAGGATGTCTGCCAAATGCTGTAAATGTAAACGTATTGAGTGTAAACTATATTATATACTGTAGACCAGGGGTCACCTGGAGGGCACACCGAAAACTGAATAATCAAGATCTTGTTAGGTGCACAGGGGTACCTTGACTTACGAGTGTCCCAACTAACGAGTTCTTCAAGATAGGAGTCGTCTCTCAACCGATTTTTTTCTTTGTTTTGCGAGCAAAAATTCGAGTTAAGAGCAGCTTCAGATACCCAACCGCTAGTTGGTGTAGCGAACGCCACAGTGAACGCCGTAACATCCATGCAGCATCCCGTGTCTCACTCGATAGCTAGTCAGACATGCGCGTTAGCAAGTGGAGTCGTCTGATCTCCAAGGTAAATGCTGTACATTATACTTAATAAAAGCAGTTTATTACAGTACATCCTATTGGATTGTTTTTATACAGTATTCATTATTTATAAATATATTTTTCTTGTTTAAAAACATGTACCAAATTTAATTGGGGAGCCGAAATGAATTAATGCCATTTTAATTCATTTCAATGGAAAAAAATTGATTTGACATCTGAGTAATTTGAGCTCTGTCACGGAATGAATTAAACTCGTAAGTCAAGGCATCCCCTTGTTATACTTCAAACTTACAGGCAGGTGTGTTAAGACAAGTTGGAGCCAGAATTAGCAGGACACTGACCCTCCAGGACCAAGTCTGGTCACCCCTTCTGTAGACAAAAGTACTGCAACACCTGATCATCATGACATCCACAGTCTGGAACTGTTTAATCCAGATTCTTTTATTATTACTCCTATATTAACCTCAACACTTCTAAAATGTCTTTCTTTTTTTTGCTTATTCAGCCACACAATTATTAATTAAGCTCAGGTTCTAATGTTGGGTGCGGAGTTCTGGTGTGTAGTATTCCAGTTCATCCTAAAGGTGTTCAGTGGGGTTGAGATCAGGGCTTTGTGTGAAACGCTCGTGTTCGTCCACTCCATGTCACACAGCATGTCTTCACAGAGCTCAGGGGTTGTCATGCTGGAACAATGGTTGGGTTTCTAAGTTCCAGTAAAGGGATATCTGAATGCTACAGCACATAGGGACCTCCTAGACAACAGTGTGCTCCCAACTTTGTTGCAACAGTTTGGGGAATACACATTTGGGGAAGTGCTGGTATGTTGTGTACACACATTCGGCTTAATTTGACTAATAAATAGCCACAAAATCATTTTGATAACATGCCAAATACTGAAATAGATTTGCGTAAAATGAGTGGGTCTGGCGAAGTTTACTGAGCTGTAATGTGCACAGTGATTTCCTGCTCGTGCACAAAGATATTCTGCAGTACGATACTGCATGGATCAGGAGATTCAATTAGACACCTTAAGAAGTGAGGTGGAGAGGAGAGAAGAGGAGTCACAGGAGAGAGTACTAATGACAAATCTATATCAAAGTGAAACCGAGTCTAAAAGGTCTTCATGTGCCCTCTCCCTCTCCCTCTCTCTCTCTCTCTCTCTCTCTCTCTCTCTCTCTCTCTCTCTCTCTCTCTCTCTCCGGAAGCTTGTTTTTCCTGTGTCCTGTTTACTTTCTACATGTCTCCTATCCCCTTGCTCCTATTCTCCCTTGAAATACCTGTAAGGTATCTATAAACCACCTATCTATTTCTTATTCTATTGTAGTATAAGAAATTACTTTTTCATTATTTCTACATCTTTTATATCTAATTTCTTGCCTTTTTCTCTATATCTCATTCACACTTTTTTCTCTTGTTGATTGAATTTCCCTGACAGTTTCCAAGCCTGTCTGGGTTCTTAATGGCTCTATGTAATGACATTTAGGACATTCTAGCATGTTAGAGATGGCTGTAAATTATCCACACTCTTTCCATTGGCTCATCACTTTCTTTGTGCTGTAGTAAAGCACTACAGCCAGCAAATTTGGGCTGGAAAGTGCTTCACTAAAATCGCTCTTGGTGCTTAGACCGACAGGAAAAAGAAGCGTTTAGAAAGATGACATAATAACGGTACAGCAAAATGTCACATAAAGAATCATCAAAGTTGCGGTTCTCGGCTGGGAGGAGGCTGATTCAGATGCCAGACATTTTTGGGCATGCAAAAATCTGACCCTTTTCTGACTCTTCAAAAGTTTGTTTTATATATATATATATATATATATATATATATATATATATATATATATATATATATATATATATATATATATATTGTTACAATTATGTGAGATGTCATGTCCTCTTAGGGCACCCTGGTTGCCATTAGGGCCCTAAGCAGCCACTTAGTTAGCTTATGCCTTGGGCCAACTCTGTGTTTTACTCAAAACTGCATCCAACTTGGTGACTAAAAACTGTAAATGAATCTGCTAACTTGAGCAAGCTATAGCTAAACCCATCACATCTGTCAGCTCTAAAATGTCATAACTGAGGCCAAGAAAGAGAAGGCTAATTAAAATGAATGTTTCTCTTCTTATTTTGCGTGCCCAGTGCACTTACAGTAATAGTAATCAGTTAAAATTTAGATTTACAGTATTTGGCAAATTCCCTTATCCAGAGTGACTTACATTTATCTCTTTTTCATACATTCGGGGTTAGGGACCTTGTTCAGGGGCCCAGTGGTGGTAGCTTGGTGGTGCTGGGACTCAAGCCTTGGTCTTCAGTCCAACATCTTAATCACTAAGCCACCATTTTATCTTTAATAGTTGTTAGTTGTTAGTTTATTAACGCTGGTGTGTGATGTTAATGGAGAGGAGCGCTATAAAAGATTTCTACCCGTGGTGAAATAACCCCTCTCTAAACATTTTGGAGTAAAGTTTACTAAAAAAGTGTTGATCCTGCATTACGGTAACATTAGATAACATCTCTGCCTGGCACGGTTTGTACAATTAAACGACAGAACAGCAAAATCCAGAGGGTCTCTTAAGCTCTAAAATCTTTTCTCCTCTTTATTTTCTCCTGCGTGTCTTTGCTGAGTTAGCTGTAACCTTGTACTGATCTGATCATGTGGGCCAAATATGCAGAGCTGATGATTAATTAAATCTTTAAAAACATGAACTTTAGCTTTCTTATTGAAAGTAAACATAACTGACTGTGAATTTAGCTAGGTTACCATTGTTGTTTTATTGGCAGGTATCGTTCTGTGTACTGCCTTATGCTTTGCCCTGCAGGGCAATTTTATGGAAAGTTGTGGGGTATTTTATAAAAAGATTAAAAATATGGAAATACATTTAAACAGGGTTAAAATGGAAGAATCCCTGGAAAAACTGGGAGGGTTGAAAGGTATGTGAAGGGCAACCCTTCCATTGTAAGTATAGGAGAGCAGCACAAAATTCCCCTAGAACAGAGCAACAATGACAACCGAATTACATTATTTAAGTTAAGGAGAAGAGGGGAAGGAGACAGGTTGTAAAGCGGAGTGCTGAGGAAGCAGGAAAGTGAGCAGACGAGCTGTGTTTCAGATTTGCTTAGAGTCCGATCAGCTGTCAGGGGTTGGGTTGCTGTTTTCCCAATCAGCTGATAGCAAGCTTGCCCACGAGACCTGCTGGTCCTGATGCATCAATGCTTGATTTATACGCTTAGAAATGAAAATATTGTAGACTGTTTCAGAAAACTGTTTCTTCTACAACACAACAACAGAAGGTTTTTTAAAATAAAACTTCTACCTGAAACAACCTGGATAAGAAGCTGCTGCTGGCTTTCTTTTACGCCTCTGTGGAGAGCACACTGACATACTCTCTGTGTGTGTGTGGTACGCAGGCTCTACAGCGGAGGTCAGGGAAACAGTGCAGAGGGTTATAAATACAGCTTAAAAAAATAATTGGCTGCCCTCCTTGAAGGACATATCCAGGACCTGCTGCCTGAGGAAAATTAAGGCCATCACAGGAGACTTCTCACATTCTGCTCATAATATGTTTAAACTGTTACCATCAGGACGGCGCTTCAGATCAAGTCTCACACAAACCGACTAACAAAAAGTTTCTTTCCTTGGGCCATTCGGACTGCAAACAATAAATAAACACACACACACATATAAATGAAAAAATGTCTTGGCTTGTCTGGGAAGGTGGTAGCCCAGTGTTTAAGGTGTTGGACTGCTAATTGGAAAATCGGGGTTCGATTCCCAGCAAGGGTAAAGCCCTAACTCCCGACTGCTCAGTTGTATAAAGTCGCTTTGGATAAGGGCATCTGCCAAATGATGCAAATGCAACTGTATATGTAAATCTAAATGTAAATCTGTCTGTTTATTGGGGCAGCAGGGTGGCTAAGTGGCTATCACTCCCAGCAAGAATTCCAAGGCAGGGGTTCTCCGGTTTCCTCCCAGAAAAACATGTATGTTACATTGATTGGTGATTCTAAATTGCCCATAGGAGTGAGTGTGAGTGTGTGTGGCCCTGTGATAGATTGGTGACCTGTCCAGGGTTGTCTCCCTCCTGCCTTTCACCCTTTCAGAGACGGCTGGAATAGACTCCAGCAGATCCCTGTGACCCCGAATTAGGGAATAAGCTGGTATAGAAGATGAATGACTGTCTGTTTGTTGGTGTTCTGTGGTTATTTACAGTGTTTTTTTAAAGTTTGCAAACCTTTTAAACATTTTCATATTTCTGCATTAATATAATATAAAACAATATCAGATTTGCCGACAATTCCTAAAAGTATTGAACCCAATCGAATAAACGAGACACGTTCTCATATTCGGTTATTGATTTAGTTTTAAAAAATGATCCACTGAGGGCAGCACGGTGGCTTAGTGGTTAGCACAGGCAGGAGTCTTTCAGTGTGGAGTTTGCATGCTCTCCCCGTGCTTGCGTGACTCCGGGTTCTCCCCCCACAGTGTCCTCCCACAGTCCCATGTATATTAGATTGATTGGTGATTCTAAATTGCCCATAGGAGTGTGGGTGAGTAGCCCTGTGATGGACTGGAGACCTGTTCAGGGTGTACCCCTCCTGCCTTTTGTCCTTTCGGAGATGGGATAGGCTCCAGCAGATCCCCGTGACCCTAAATTAGGGAATAAGCGGGTATAGAAGATGGATGGATGGATGGATGATCCATTGAAAGATGGTTTGCAAAAAATAATGTAGGATTATTGCTGTATAATATAGTAAAGGTTTTATGCTTTCCATCCCTCTAACACTCATTTCTTTTACTCAGATGATCCTGTTTTCAGCATGCTGCATTTGTGGCCTGATCGGAGGAATCCTGAACTTCCAGTTCGTGCGGGCGCTGGTAAAACGGCCTGACGCAGTGGGTTCGTTGCACATGGCTGCAATGTCGCTGACCTGTCTGGGGATCAGCAGCTGCACCCTGTCTACCTGGCTGACATGTCGGCTGGCCAGCAGCGAGCAACAGCGGATGTTTTTGGAGCGCGAGCATTCGTTGCATCATTCGCACGAGATGTCCGAGAAGGTGGAGGACGAACGGAGGAGAGGAGAACCCAGTCCGGGCCTTTCTCAGTGTCTTAGTGTAGGTTTGTTATGGTGACAGACAACATTGTGTGTGTGTATAAAAATAGTTCCTGTCTCGACCTTAGTGGAGAGCCTTGCCTGATGCGTTTGGGATAATTAGACCTCCTTCTGATTGTTCTATTCTCTGTCCTTTTCCAAACAGGAAGTAATGGATAACTCCAGCAACGGCATCCCACAAATCACCTACAACGGTCGGAGCGCATCACCGTGACAACCCTGACTAATGACTCTTAGTAAAAGGGACGTTATAAAGCCGATGGTTATCTGTAGGACATTTCCGGCACACAACAGACCCAAGGATTCTTGAGGGAAAAAAAAACGGGTGAGATCATCTCTATAGATTGAGCAACACTCAACATTTAGGGATGTGATGCCTCAGGACTGTTCTTTAGTGAGTACAGAGCATTGTAATGTTGCGCACAAAACATGCATGTACCCTTACCTTACCTATTCTTCCTTATATTACTCCTCTTCCTTCTTTAATGCATTCCTCCTGCATCTCTCTATCAGTCCTACTGATTATGGGTTATGGGAATGATGACTCTCTCTCTCTCTCTCTCTCTCTCTCTCTCTCTGAGAACGTCATATATGGGATATTGAATGCGCAGCCCTCGAATTATACAAAATGCACGATGTAAAATGCTTGTACAAGAGAATAATTTATTGATTTACAGTATTTTTTATAGAGGCTTCATACAAAAATGAAATAAAATGCACCTTAAAATGCTATTTGTATTTGATTATGACACACACACACACACACACACACACACTTTGGATTATTTCCATGGATTTGTATTACATTATACACTGCATACTCAATTTATGCATTAAAATTCCAGCTGACATGCTTATCCAGAGTGACTTATCGCATTTTAGTTAGAAGAGTGATTGAGGAATTAAAGACTTGCTCAAAGGTCTAATGAAAATTAGGAGAAGATGCAAAACTTTAAGAAAAGATGCATAAATGTTAATCTGAGCCTAAAACCAAACCAGAGACTTGGAACAGTTTAGGCATTTACATTTGCCAGACACCCTTACCCAGAGTGACTTACAATATTCCTTGTTATACAACTGAGCAATTGGGGATTGAGGGCCTTGCAGTGGTGGCTTGGTGAAGCTGGGAATTGAACCCACAACCTTTGGGTTGGTAATCCAACACCTTAACCATGAGCCACCACTTCCCCAAATTTAGATTTACAGCATTTGGCAGATGCCCTTATCCAGAGTGACCTTACATTTATCTTTTATACAACTGAGGGTTAAGGGCCTTGCTCAGGGGCCCAGCAGTGGTGGCTAGTCTTTCTGGTAGCAGTTCAACATCTTAACCACTGAGCCACCACTAATACTAAGACAACAACCCAAATTTTAACCTTGATTTCTTTATATCCGCCTGTAAAATTGATTAATCCATGAAGTAAAAAAAAAATATATAACTGACTAAATTAATTATTTAACGTCCAACATAAATCTACAAACAACTACACACACTATAAGATAAAAAATACCCAGACATAGTATACAAATATGCATCACATACTACAGATTGCTTACTTTAATCATCAGTCTATGACCACTAAATTGATTGTGTTTGTTTGTGTATTATATGTGTACATGTATCACTGTCCATTTCATATAAAATCACTACCTTAACATTACACGATTCCCTGCCTGACCTTCAGTGGTGCCTCTAAGTCTAACATGAAAGCTCCTGGGGTGTCAGTACATTCATGCACACACTATGCAGTCAATCTGAACCAATTTAAGACCAAAAAAAAGTGAACAGCAGAAGGTAAAATAACACAAACACATAAAGGATCTCATTGAATTTATTACCAGAATAAACGAACCCGAAGACAAAAGTTTTGTTATGACTTTGATTAAGGGCAGAACGATGGTGAATCCTAGGATTATGAGAGAAAGGATCTGCTTTTTATTCCATATTATTCTGGAGCAGGTGAGGAAGAACATTAAGGACATGGCTGATGGAATTTATTTTAATTCATTTGAATCTATAATCTCACACCTGTATGCATTATATATATATATAACTGTCTTTAAATTGGAAAAAAAAAGAAAAAAGTTTGGCGCAGAATTGACAAACAATGTGTGTTTAAAGGCAAATAATCAATAATATTTTACTTTTTTTTCTTCTCTGCTGTTTTAAACACTACCAGAAACACTGACCTACATTTACAACCTAAATTCTTATATTTGTTCTAATAAATTGTATTAATTTATCCTCAACAGTTTATTCTCTTCATTTCGTAGTGTTTCTCTTGCTGCACTGCTTCCAGTATGTGGATGTGGATGTTAGATTTTTTGTCCAATCAGATTTCAGTGTCTATGTGCTGCCTTGTTAATCTAATCTTACAAAGCCTTCAGAATCAGTAGTGCCGCCCATGGAACTTAAACTATATCAGCAGTGGCAGATTGATAATTGCTAATTGGTTAATATTATTAAAGGCTGTTTTATTGCCAAGTAGGTTTGCACTTACACGATTTAAGTATAAACATAGAAATGAAAAAGAGAGTAAAAGGTTTTATTGCACAGAAAAGTTTGTACAGTTTTTATGCCCACAACGGCTGACGGAGGAGGATTTTATATTTTATTTATATCTTTAATGTTTTTGTGATGTTATATTAGGATAAATATTGATTCTGAACTGCTCGAAATGTTGTATGTGGTACAGCTGTGGTTGTAGTGTAGAGGTTTGGAGTTTCCTTAACAGAGTTTCTTCCGTTAATAAAAATAGTTTTCATCCTTTTTACACGAAATGTCTTGTGTGACGTGTTATATTGTGTGTTTGTTTAGTATTGATGGTTTCTATAATTGTAATGTGATAGTGGTGGCATTACGAGGTGTATCAGTAACAGGTGTAACAGTAACCTGTTGCTGCTATATAGTTAGTCCTGTTCCAGTTACATCATATCAAATCAAAGCACATGATTTATTCATTGTAACACCACGTTAATATAACTGTAATGATATCTTTTTTTTATTATAAGAGAACAGAGTCGTTCTGAGATGAAGCACAAACCAACCAAAAGATAAGTTAAACCCAGACAAGCCTTTTCCTCAGTACCGTGACTTTATTCAATATAGTTATGAATCTAATTATTATTAGCCAATAAAATACACCGTAGGCACGTGACAAGGCAAGTGTGAGCTTTTGCTGTTCCTAATAAAATACATGTTCTAAATATCGAAGGTTTAATTATCTTTTATATATCAATATAACAGAAAATAGAACAAATAAACTAATAAAAAACGTTTACTTCCTTTCCACTAGGTGGCGATAGATCCCACTCAACCTTTGGTATTTTTTTTTAACACGAAGAAGCGAATCACGTGTTTCCGTCCCAAAAGTTTAGGCAACATGGCGAACCTGGAGCAAACAGCAGAAGAACCGAAACAAAGTGAAACCTCGACAGAAAAATGCTCGGTGTTAAACACAATTCCGGCTCGCGCTGCTCCTCCGGTTCCGTGTCTGATCCCGAGTTTTGCGGAGGCGCGTAAGCTCGTGCCCGCGCAGTACTCATGCCTGGTGCTGCACACGCACCGCAGACACGTTGCGCTGCCGCCGGTGTACCTGAACAAGAAGAGGAGCGGAATTCAACAAGAACTCAACGCTGAGCTTCTAAAATTCTCCAGCAGGTATTAGATTTAGTCTGAACCCTTAAAACGCCTAAATATTGTTGCGCTCTTTAAGTATTTAGTCCTGCTTTTGATTAACGGTAAACAATAAACCCCCGGTTGCTCAGTACCAGTGGCAGGCGGTGCATTTACCCGACTTAATACACCTTTTAATACCTCCACTAACATCACATCAAACTAATACAAACACACAATATAACACGGCGTGGAATTACAGACAGACAGACATTTCTCATATTCAGGACACTGACCTACAGAATCACTGACCTACATTTACAACCTGAATTCTAATATTTGTTCCATTAAATTTATTTAACTTATTTCCAACAGTTTATTCCCTTTATTTCGTAGTGTTTCTTTTGCTGCACTGCTTCCAGTACGTGTATGTTCGATTTTTTTTTGTCCAATCAGAGTTCAGTTTCTTTGTGCCGCCATAAACTATATTAGCAGTTGCAGATTGCTAATTGGTTAATATTATTAAAGATTGTTTCTTTAACCAATCAGATTTTTAAACCCGCCTCCCGAGGCCTGCTAGCTGGCGTACGATGACATCAGAATTTTTCAGTCCTCTGATTGGTTAAAGAAACAGATTTTAATATTATTACCCAATATTTGGCTAACCCTCGGCAATAACTAGCTTGTCTGGACTGCTCCAGATGTTGTATGTGGTACAGTTGTGGTTGTAGTGTAGAGGTTTGGAGTTGTGTGTTAACGGAGTTTCTTGCTTTAATAAAAATGTTTTTTATCCTCAATATGTGAAATGTCTCTCTGTCTGTAATTCCACGCCGTGTTATATTGTGTGTTTTTGTTTAATATTTGTGGTTTCTATCATTGTGATGTGATAGTGTATTAAGAGGTGTATCAGTCGGCCGCAGCTGCTATTTGGTGGTAATATTCGTTTTTATCTTTTTTTTTTTATCTTGTTGTTCAGACATAAATAAATCACTGCATGTTGTACTATGTAGGATTTTTGTATGTGACAAACTTAGAATTTAATAACTTAATTTAGAATTCTGCGATAACACAATTTGACCAGAGTGGCGCTGTTGTGCAGAACTGTAATTCAGTGCTCATCCCGTCCAGCAGAAAACACGTCACTCATAAAGTAAAGCGTGGGCAAGTTTTACAAAACATGCCGTCATGTGTGAAGTCTCCGATATCGCTATAAACAGCTGCCTTCTTTTTCTTTCTTAGAGTTAAAACGATCTCAGCAATGCGATATAAGCAAGTAGAGGATTATCGCTTTAATAATCGCTGAATAATTGACTATTAAAATAATTGTCTTACTGTTTGCAGTAAAAAAAAAAAAAAAAATAGTGATGTCCTAAATTCAGATTTTTTTGACATGCAGTACTGTTATATACTTAATCTAATGGATTAGATTCCGATCTTCTTTTCGCTCATAGTATTTATTCCAGTATTTTTTAATGATGTATGTTGAATTTAACACTTTACCATGTCTCATTATTGACATTATGATTAACATTAATATTTATTACACTTTCAGTTTGAAAGGTGTTCCTTTGGCTTACGATGGAATAAAAATCATAGGACATAATGGGGACATCTTCGATGACCAGGGCTACATTCACTTAAACATCGAGGCGTCGTTTGTGATCTTCAAACCGAGAAAAGGAGAAAAACTGGTGGTGAGTCCGTGTGTTTGTAATGTTTCTTATTGGGGGGGGACGTGGTGGCTTAGTGGTTAAGGTGTTGGACCGATACCAGAAAGACCAGGGTTCGATTCCCAGCACCACCAATGCCGGGCCCCTGAGCAAGGCCCTTAATCTCCAGTTGCTTAGATGTATAAAAGAGATAAATGTAAGTCGCTCTGGATAAGGACGTCTGCTGTAAATGTAAATATTGTTAAATGATCAAAATGTTAAGATCAGATTTTAAAAAAATACTTTAAAATTATTGTCCAATCAGGATAGTTATAGTTTCTGTTATTCTATAATGAAATCTGTTATTTATTTATTTTTTAATAAAAATGTCCTCTCTGTGTGACGCAGGGTGTGATTAATAAAATCGGCGTGGGTCATGTGGGCTGTCTGGTTCACGGCTGCTTTAACGCCAGCGTGGTGAAGCCGGCTCAGCTCACTCCCGAGCAGTGGAGAGTCTCAGGCTTGGCTTTGGGAAGCAGCCTCCAGTTTGAGGTGTTTCAGCTGGACGCTGACGTGGCTGGAGTTCTGCTGATCAGAGGAAGGCTGGAAAGATCCAGGTAGATTCTGTGAGCGGTCCTAAAACTGTATTTATTTATTTTTTAACCAATTTAATTTTTTTTTTAATTCTGTCCTGAAACTGGAAGATTTTACTGTAGAGCAGTGTAAAAATATAGATCCAGCTAAATACTGCGATATTTTTTTTTTATGATAGTATATCGATATTGTAAACTCTTATGCTGATTTATGTTTACGTTATTATTAATTAAAACCCTGCTCCAATCCTGAAGTTGTCACTGACGGATATGGTCGTTGTCCCAGAAACAAACATGGAGGGAAAAAATTAAGGACGTCTGCGGCTTTGTATCTGTCGCATTTGTAGCTATTTATTACCTTTTGAAGTATTGGACTGTGTTGCGATGTATCGTGATCCATCATATCATATCAATATGCGACTCAAAGCACTTCTTGTACGTCGCTCTGGACAAGAGCGTCTGCTAAATGCTGTAAACGTATATCGTATCTTGAGGCCCTCGTCAATACACAACGCTAATCATTAATCGTTGATCATTAATAAAACATTATGGATGAAAAGAACCTTAAAAATCTGTACATTTTTAAAGTTACATCAGAGGCCAATATTTCCTGGTTAATAACTGATGTTAAAGTAATGCTTTACTATAGTTTGGGTTAATTGTATAATAATATAAATATATATAAATAATTTATATATATAATTATAGAAGAACAGAGTATGAATGAAGAAGATGAAATGGAAAAGTGTGTTGTGTTCTGATCGGAGTGATTAATTTCAGCTGCTATTTTGTCTTCAGCTAATATATATAAGTGCTATTCTTATATCTTATTTATTGACTGTATTTCAGGGTGGAGGAGCTCATCAACTCTTTCAGCAGTACAGAAACCGGCCAGGACGAGACTGTAGAAGAAAATCAGACCGAACCCGACCAGGTCACTACTGAACACCCTTCTGACAGCGCTGATGCTCCAAAGCCCAAGAAGAAAAAGAACAGAGATAAAGATAAACAGGCAGCGGAGGAGCCAACCAATCAGCAGACAGACAAGCATGTGACTCACGATATAAACGCTAATGAAATGGAGGTGGATTCGGATTCCATCAGCCGAAAAGAGAAAAAGAAGAAAAAGAAAAAAGAGAAAAAGCAGGAAGCGATTGCTGAGCTGCCGTCCCCCAGCGCTGATCTTCCAGGCAGCGACTCGAGCGGATACATCAGTGATAAAAGCAGCAGAAAAAGAAAAGCACAGGAACTCCTACAAGAGAACTCTGACATCCTTCCAGCTAAAAAGAAGAAAAAAATAAAGTGATGTTTGCTTATAATGTAACGTTTTATAATGTCTAAATATGTATTATTATTATTAATATATAATAATGCAATAATGCAATAAAGAACAGATTTCACCACAACAGAATGGACATATTCTCACTTTGTGTAACAGTAGAGGGCAGTATAGAGTTTTCAGTATTTCTCAACTGGGAGTCATGTTTGTCTTGCAGAAGCAGGACTCCAGAGCAGCTTTTATTGGTCAGGACGCAATCTGACTGACATATAAAGCAACCAATCGTAGTTGTTGTTTAACGTTTAAAGGTACACAAATATAGAGCAGTGTGCAGCGATGCATCATTCTGTTCTAAAGTCATGCAAATTAATCTGAAACTCAAGCGCTCGTTGTTACAGATGTAAATATGACAACTATCATCTTCTAAGCGTTAATTTATTTCAGGTGGATCTTAACTGACGGCAGTTGTTGGTCTAAAGACCTGGGTTCAAGCCCAACCACCACCAGCCTGAGTTGTTGATCTGTAGACCAGGAAGACCCGGGCTCTAGCCCCACCACCATCAGCCAGCCACTGTTGGGTCCTTGAGCAAGACCCTTCACCCTTCCTGCTCCAGGAGCGCTGCTATGCTGTACAAAGTTTATGTGACAAAATAAAAGACTTTGTGACCCGAATATCCATCAGAATCCAATGAGTCGATCCTGAAAGTGTTTTCAGTTTTCTCTGACGTGTGTGTCAGGTGTTCATCTGTTTCATACAAAGACTTTGCGTTAGGTGTGATGTCACACCTTCTGCCATTGCAAGGATGTTGCCATAAATACGTATAATATGAAAATTTCGGGGGGTAATTGGGGTGTTTTGAATACTTTTTTTGTTTGTTAAGTATTTAAATGCAACTTGGGCCCTAAAATACATAAGGTGAAGAAACCAACACACGTACGTGTATTCAAAAACATCCTAGTTTTATACCCTAGTAATTGTTTGGATTAATCTGATTACTCTGGATTTTTATTGTACTTTTTCCACTATGACTTGTCTGATTATCTAAAAAGTAAATTATTCAATTTGTATAAAAAAAGAATGAACAATTTAAACCATAAACAGTACAATATGCATTGAACTAAATATAAGATAAGACAGACCTTTATTCCTCCCACATTGGGGAGGTTTCATTGTTACAGCAGCCTAGAAAAGATGTGCAGATAGAAAGTACGGACAGGACAAACTCTGCTTTGTACGTGTGGCTCGGTATTAAAATAAAAAGTAAAAAAAAAACCCTAATGCTTTCATTTTAAAATCAAGACTACATTCATCCTAAAAAATAAAATGGAGACATCGCTGAAATGTCCCAGTGTACATCCTAGTCTGCGAGGGATTTCCCAGACTGGACCAAGCCAAAACACATGCTTTGGTAGAAAGTTTCTTATATTACGTGCACAGGAAACATAAAAAAGAACCATTCCAAAGCTCCGAAAGATTTCTGACTCTAGAGAAAAAAAATGCTGCGGAAAAACAGTGTTATTGGCAGGTGCTCCGTCTGCTCCCTGCTGTGGCTTCTGTTCTGGGGAAATTTTCCCACCTCACCTAACCCAAGATTTCGGCCTGCATTCGTGTAAAAGCATTCGAAGGAGGACATTTAACCATTTCCCTTTTAACCAAGGCCAAAAGAAGGGAATACATGTAGAGTCACAGGTGCTGAAGTTCATCTGTAAGAATTCAGTATATGTAACATTTACAGCTTTGGCAGACTCTCTTATCCAGAGCAACTTACATTTATCTCTTTCATACAACTGAGCAGATCAGGGTTAAGGTCCTAGCTCATGGAGCCAAACAAGGGCAACCTGGTTGTGCTGAGAAACTCCGCTCTTTCAATAATAATAAAATATTTATAAAAAATATGTAACTAAACAGGGCAGCACGATGGATTGGTGGTTAGCACTGTTGCCTTCCCACAACAATAAGGTCCCGGGTTCGATACCAAGCAGGGGTGTTTCTGTGTGGAGTTTACATGTTCTCCCTGTTCTTGCGTGTGTTTACTCTGAATTCTCCAGTTTCCTCCCACAGTCCAAAAAACATGTATATTAGATTGATTGGTGATTCTAAATTTCCCATAGGAGTGAGTGTGAGTGTGTTTGTGGCCCTGTGTTGGACTGGCGACCTGTCCAGGCTGTACCCCTCCTGCCTTTCACCCCTTTAGAGACGGCTGGGATAGACTCCAGCAGATCCCTGTGACCCCGAATTAGGGAATAAGCAGGTATGGAAGATTGAATAAATGAATAAATGAATGAATGAAACTAAATGTAGCTGTACAAATTTAGCTCCTTGTTAAAAAAGGTGTTGTCTTTTAATTTACTTATTTCTACTGAAGAGATCTTTTCTATAGACACATCCAGCACTTTTAATGTGGCTGCACAGTGTAATTTTTATCGTAACTTCTTATTAGCAATAAGTAAAAACTATAAAACTTTATTAAACTATGAACAAACTTTGTTTATTGCAGTGGTAAAATTTTCTCTAACATTATTTAGTGTTTATGGAAGGCGTCTGAAAGCAGGGTCAGAACCAACAGCCATGGAATCAATGTTTCCATGATAGTTAGTCAGAACAGACATGCTTAAGATTTTCAGTTTTTCGTGAACGGGACCTTTTTTCGTCTTATTTACCAAACACAAGCAAAAAAAGGCTAAGAATTATGTTACAACAGTAAGAAACTCGACTTAAAGCCACTTCACAACATTAAATGTAGATTAATATAATCTCAGTCTCAGATTTCTTTAATAATTAAAATAATATAATTTGGGACATGGTGTTATAGACAGTAATCACCATCTTGTGACTGTCACAATAAATCTAAACTGGATTAAACTGGGTCATATTACACAATCCTGCTGATGAATATTTATCTCTATTAGACAAATCTAAGTTTAAATACTTACGTCTTAAACTTTAAGTTGAATAAAAATAATTGTAATCTCATAATAAAAACCTCCAATTGATATTAAATGTCTGTCCCGCAAGTAGAATTTTTTTTTTTTTTACTTATTTTGTGTGTCTGTGTGTGTTTGTGTGTGTGTTTTTAATTAAAAATATTAAATAGATAGTTGACGCCTCCGTTGGAATGAGAATGGCGGCCCCTAGTGTCTAAAAGAGGAACTGCAAGTTATTCTCCAACTTTTGTTATTATTGTTATAATTTTTTTGGCAGGCTCCAAAGAGTTTTGGATCTAATACTTCAATTTAACTATCAGATACTTAAAACCCGAGTTTGTGCTGATTTCGGACACAGAAACAAGCTGCATTTCTGGTTCTCTGTTACTCTGTTAAAGCATATGACTCATGTGGGAAGCTTGTTTTATTACTTTGCGTTGGCCTTTTGTTCTGAGAAAACTGCATGCAGGTTGTAAATCCGAGGCTCAAGGCGATAAGATGTAGGAGAGAGAAAAAGAGTGAGGGAATAAGGGAGAGCGCAACACATGGCCGCATTTTTTTTTCTTCAATCCAAATCACCAGGGATTTACATGCAGACTGATACATAGGGTTTTTTTTCTTTTGCCTCTTTGTTTGGAAAAAAAAAGAGACAGACTGAGACTTTTTAACAAGTTCACACTTCTACCCGACAAGACCCAGGATCCTCGTTGGATCTCAAATCGTTCCTGTCGTTGTTTTTACACTCTTACCTTGGAGCTGGAGGAGGTTGACAGCTTGGCGTGTTTATTGGGCCCCCAGCTCTGATAAGTGAGCTTTACACTCTCACCGTTATTTATGAGGGATTTTTGGGTTGATTCTGGAGGACGAGGTGGACAGGGCTAAGACTAAATTATGTGCTGTGCTAGTACGGTCCACGCTTCCTTTTGTGACTCCCTATAGGAAGACATTTGTCATCGTCTGTGACGTTTTAAGCTGGAATTGACTTTTAACAAGTGATATGTACATGTGGGCTGTCTGTGGAGTTCATAACCCCATAAGCCCCCACCCCAACCACCGTCCTCCTCTGAAGGGCAAAATTGAATCAAAATAAATTCTTGATGTACGTGTTGATATTTTAGTGTACTTACATTATCTACAATAGCATAGAATGCTAATCTAGTGGAAGGGCAGAACGGTGGCTCAGTGGTTAGCACTGTTGCTTCCCGGGTTCGATTCCCAGGCAGGGGTCTTTCTGTGTGGAGTTTGCATGTTCTCCCCGTCCTTGTGTGGGTTTACTCCGGGTTCTCCGATTTCCTCCCGCAGTCCAAAAACATGTATGTTAGGTTGATTGGTGATTTCAAATTGCCCATAGTGAGTGTGTGTGTGGCCCTGTGATGGACTGGCGACCTGTCCAGCATGTACCCCCCCCCTGCCTTTCACCCTTCCAGAGATCCCTGGGACCCCGAACTATGGAATATGCAGATATAGAAGATGAATAAATGAATTAATTTAGTGGAAGACCAGCATCAGACCTGCAGATCTTAATTAGCCGCCATCATGTGATCTCATAGATCACCAAATACGACTTCTTACAACATCACTGGAAAAATGGTGTGTGAGGAGAGATGAGATTTCATCTATAAATGCTAATAACAAAACCTGATAACACTTACTAAAAATCCCCAAATATAGTTTTTTCCCTATTTGTGTTCACATTTACACCATTTTCCTTAGAGAAGTCATTAAATACATCCTAAATGTGGTTTATTAAATGACAGGCTATGAATACTGTCAGTCTTAAAACACTTTTATTTTGGATCCTAAACTTTATTAAACAGCATCAACCTACAACTTTACACACAAAACACTAAACACATCACAAATATGTTCTTTAGTATGAACCCTAATAATTTATTTTATCATTCTCGGCTTAATGATTCTTATTTTTTCTTTTGCAAACAAACATCCTGTTTGGCCTGCAGCTAAAAATGCTTAATTATGCTAAAGAATTTCCTGGGATTTTTTTTGTGAGATTTTCAAAATGAATCCCGCTTCCCTGGCAGTCCATATATGGCAAGTGACCCAGAGAAAAAATACACTTTTTATCCCTGAAACCGAGCTTTCAATTCAGGTTTCATTGTTACACCTCAGTCTAATCTCAAGATATCAGCAATGAAAGTTGCAATGCCTTTGCCTTTCCCATAAATCCTAGAAAGCTCATGCGCCTGCAGTGCAGCTCTCACACGCTGCGGTTCTTCACCTGGTGTGAACCGCTGACTCAGCGATCGGGCCGGCGTCCAGCAGAACCCACAGCACCATCCCTAAGGCCTGAGATTCTACATCCAAACACATTAGAGCCTATAATCCCAGCCAGAGCACGCATCGCTCCATGGAGATGGCACTGTTTTGGATACGGTGCATGTTTCGTTCCTCCAGGGAAGCTTTTTTAATGTCCTATCAAAAACAAGCAATTAATAGTTATCCAGTGCCAAGTGCCTTTAAAGCTTCGTTTTTTCTCTTTGATGTTGTTTACATAAAGAGGAAATTAGATCATCTCTTGTTTGTTTCTTTCGACTCGTTTCCAAAACGGTCAGTTAATGAGTTACTTAGATACGTAACAGTAACCTGAAGCTCAGACCCACATTAGATTTATATCCAATCTAACCTGGATTATGAGTTCCTTTATTGTTATTTTACCAATTAAGTGACTTTAATGACCAATTGTTTTAGTTTTAAAAGGTTTTAAAAGGTGTTCCTGTAAATGGCTATTGTTTTTCCACATAAAGAGCATGCTTTAGACCTTAAATTGGTGTTTCATTCATCTTCTATAACCGCTTATTTCCTAATTCGGGGTCACAGGGATCTGCTGGAGTCTATCCCAGCCGTCTCTGAAAGGGTGAATGGCAGGAGGGGGCACCCTGGACAGGTTGCCAGTCCATCACAGAGTCACACACACACACACACACACACACACTCACTCCTATGGGCAATTTAGAATCACCAATCAATCTAACATACATGTTTCTGGACTGTGGGAGAAAACCAGAGAACCCGGAGTAAACCCACTCAAGAACAGGGAGAACATGCAACAAATTAATGTTTCATATAGTCAAATCACATCTATATAAAAGAAATAAATACAATAAACAAGATGTTCTGGAATCATATGTATTATTTATTTTTATTCAGTACACAACAGCACATAATGACTCAGCATCCAGTTCAGGCATCATATTTTTGTGGTCTTAGGACGATCCAGGTGGCATATAATATATATTATGGTATAATTTAAATTTTATGCCAGTAAAATACTAATCTGTGTATTTATCACTTTCTTCCTTAACATCTTTTATTTATTCCATTTTTTTCCAATAAATTCCTGATAATGATTAATGCTATGTTTTCATTTACATTTACAGACACCTCTTATCCAGAGAGACATTTATTTTACTGAGCAATTAAGGGTTAAGGCTCTTGCTTGTGGGCCCAGCAGTGGTAACTTAGTTATGCTTGGAATCAAACCCTGATTTTCCAATTAGCAGTCCAACACCTTAATCACTGTGCTACCACTTCCCACAATACATTTACATTTACGCCATTTGGCAGAAAACTTACTTCTATACAACTAAGCAATTAAGCGTTAAGGGCCTTGCTTCAATGGCAAATTGGCGGTGCTGGAAATTGAACCACAATCTTCCATTTAGCAGTCCAACACCTTAATCACTGTCCCACCACTTCCCACAATACATTTCCATTGGGCAGACGACTTTATCCAGAGCGACTTACATACTTCTATACAACTAAATAATTAAGGGTTAAGGGCCTGGTTCAGAGGCCCAGCGGTGGCAAATTGGTGGTGCTGGGAATCGAACCCTGATCTTCTAATAAGCAGTCCAGCACCTTAACCACCACTGTGATATAATTTATAGTATGTTATTGTTTAACTACATCACCTGACTATTAGATGATGCTATAATCACCAGTACAGGTATATTAAAGGACTTTATGTATTAGCTTGAGAAAGAAAATCCTCAGATGTGATTCTCTTCTTAAACCAAATGAAGATGTTCTGCTGAGTTTATGACTGGATCATCCTGTGTAGAAATGACAAATAGTCCAGAGAGTTGACTCATACAGGGGCAATAAAAACAGTGATTTAAGTTTGGTTTTTAGTGGATTCTTGGGAAAAAAAAAGAACACACGAGTTGGTAAACTTGTTTAAATTGTGGAATGCAGATCTGGTACTGTCTTTTTCTCTGTCTGTCTTTCTTTCTTTCTTCTAACTTTTATCCTTTATTTTTTTCTTTCTTTCTCCCTTTTTTTTCTGCTGATTAGTTCACACAAGTCGCCATGCTGTCCGGGACCGAGTGCAGAGATGAACGCGTTAATTGGTCCTGGCTCTCCTCACGTATCCTGTGTCAGACTTTCCAGGCCGGACAGCCTTTGAACCAAACACATAAAAGGAAAAGGGGATTTATAGGAAACGACTGTCGGCTCTGACGTGGAGGTCCGGGCTCACTAACACGTCTCCTCCTACCTCATAGACCCTAAACCCCTCCATCCCCCTAATTAGTGATTTGTAAGCATTTCTTACCAGCCTTCCCAGAGCTCCCAGTGTTGGAAAGCTATAAAAAAAGACGAAAAAAAAAACCCTTAAGTGTTCTAACAGCCTGACCTGTATTTCTTCATCTTCAAAGCGTGCGTCTGTATGTTGGCTTAAGAGCTGGAATTGAATCATATCAAAGGTTCCGTTACCGGGTTGTTGACGTCCATGAAATGGTGTTTTTAGTAAGAAATTTATTGTGCTTTTGGCACCTCCGCTTTTTCTTTATTGGACTACATGTTAGGCTAAAAATATTTGTTTGTTTATGTTTTTCTCTGAGACACTAAACCGATATACAATTTTAATAGTATCTATTCTGTTAGATTGAAACTGAAACATGATATTACAGTCTAGTGCACTTCACAACAAAAATCTATACTTTGTAATATACTCTTATTAGACTCAGATCAAATTATGACCACTATTACGGGTGGTATAAAAATAGATTCATCGATGCATCGCGATTCTTTCTCCAACGATTCTGAATCGATTCTCGAAAGTTCAGAATCGATTCTGAATTTAAATTAGATCGCGACAGTGCAGATCTGCCTGTGCGCGAGCAAGAATTGAAAAAAAATAATAATTAGCACTAATAGACGCAAATACCTATTCTGGTGATTTCGCTTAATTCGGACAAAGCTGGATTGAGTAATGCCTGCGACGTGATTTAAAATAAAACACTTTGAATTTTAGTATCGTTCATAAGAGCCAGAAAAAAACATTTGGGAACACGACTAACATATTATGCGATTCCACTCAGAGCTGAAGAAACTGACAGAGCTGAATCTTCACTTCCGGCTGCATCCACTACCAGTTTACCCTCAAATGACCCTCGAACAAGTAGCAAAACTTCCACCAGAATTCTGAAAAGGTAAATTGAATCACTCGGTCAGTGACGGTTTTATTGCCAAGGATTTGTGCCGGTTCTCCGTGGTGGGTAACACAGGGTTCCACACACCGTTACAGGTGCTTGAGTGGAGGTACAGTGTGTCCTTACGGCGTTATTTAAGTGTTCTTTATAAACGTTATAATAATCTGACATTTTCATGTTTCATTCAGAGCTTCAGTTCATCCTGAACACCGAACTTTATTAATCAAAGAACATTTTTAAAACCAAATCATCTTTTTTAAGCTGGATGATGAGGTCATACAGAAATTCACACTATAAACAAAAAGCATAGACACTCCAATGTAAAAATGTAAACATGTATTTACACAGCAGAATAATTAGAAAAAAAAAAGTGTTGATTAAGAAGTGATTTAGAATCCGATCGTGACTCCCAGAATTAAGTCGGAATCGGATCGTAAAGTACCTAAAGATTCCCAACCACTATCACAGTCCTTATCAAGCTACTTTTCACACTGCATGGTGCCCATTCACAAGAGGGCGTTAACGTGCTGTAGGCAGGTATGTGTGAACGCCCTTTACAGTGAACACACCGCAATACAAACCGCCCTCATAAAATTTGGATGCAGTCACTAGAATTTATGATCGTCTCAGAGAGGTTTTAAAACCAGTGCAGCAAAAATCCCTTATTTTTTTTCTAGTTGGGAATCTGAAAAAGTGTGTTTATATTAATTATTAGGCAACTTATGTTCAAGCAGCAAAAATATGCATAATTTTTACCTTAAGGGATTTCTTATTCAAAGAGAGAAGACAAATTGGGAAGGATTTTTCCCTGCCTAAATGAATTACCCCATTGTGTAGCTTAATTGTGACAAAAGCTGATCATACAGCAGCTTTACTAAATCCAGGTTTAACTTTAGATCCTTAAAAACAACCAGAATTCAGAAATAGAGAAAAAAAACCTCCCTAAGATTTAAAAAAAAACTAGATAGAAAGAAGACTCATAAAGAAGCTTGTCCTCATCTGGGTCCCGACGGATAGTGTGATTAAACATCATTACAGTATACAAGTGTAGAAACACTTCAGGAAGTGTGTTTACAGGACACACACTATACACAGATTGTAAATAACAGTCCTGTAATGAGCAGAAAACAGTGAAGACAGTATTAGTTTTGGAACCAAACCAGAAATGATGTCATTCCACTATGCTTTTATCTTCTTCTTCCTCTTCTTCTTCTTCCTTTTCTTTATTTTTATAAATCCAGCTTTAACAAGCTTTAACACGGGGATCTGCTGGAGTCTATCCCAACTGTCTCTGAAAGAGCAAAAGACAGGAGGGGGGACACTCTGGACAGGTTGCCAGTCCATCACAGGGCCACACACACACTCACACTCACTCCTATGGACAATTTAGAATCACCAATCAATCTAACATACATGTTTTTAGACTGTAGGAGGAAACCGGAGAACCCGGAGTAAAACCCACGCAAGCACAGGGAGAACATGCAAACTCCACACAGAAAGCCTAGAACCTAGGACCTTCTGGAGAAAAAAATCTCCCGTAGCACGGTTGGCTCGCTGTGAGGCAGCCATGCTAACCACCAAGCCACCTGGCTGCCACTTAAAAAGTTTGGAAAGAACCTAAAGTCTTATTACTAAAGTGTGGCTCAGATTGGTACAAGTTTTTACAAATGTATATAAACTATGGACACAAGAAGCCAGTCAACAGCAACTGCACATATATATTCTGCACACACATATGAACTTTATTCATAAACAGTTACGCTATGCTTATATCACAATAAGTCATATTCATCTTATCAATTATAGAAGACGTCTCGAAAAACTCTCACTGTCTGTTTCTGTCCCATTTTATTATATGAATGTTATGCTTCTTTGTGTATTTGTCTATTTAAAACTATTTAAAACAATTATAATTTCATTATTTTATTCCTTTTACTATTGATGAAGGAATGACGTTACTTTTTATAGCACAGTCCCCATATTTATCACTTAATATCACTATATAACTATATATATATATATATATATATATATATATATATATATATATATATATATATATATATATATATGTGTGTGTGTGTGTAATGTATAAATTGTATATGTAAAATTCTTTTTTTTAATTTCTTTTGTATTTTTTCTTTCTTTTTTTTTTTTTTTTTTTAATTCTGTGTTTTCTGATTCTGATATGCCAGGAAAGTAACATCTGGAGTTTGTAGGTTCAACACACGAATTCTAGAAAACTGGTTTTGTACACGG
>VCAZ01000067.1:1002500-1025000 GCA_005784505.1 Bagarius yarrelli | reverse complement strand
AGGTGCAGACTTTTGATGTATATTTGAGTGATGGCCACAGCAGATCTGTGAAATGAGCAGCTCCACCTTTTGTTCTGGTCTGTGTCACTAACCTTTAGCCTCACCCTATTAATTTTAAAGTATTATCACCTTAAACAGCAGGTTGTATAAGTGTGCATGCAAGAAAAAAATAATACTTCTGTGTTTAAAACTAATTTCTAACAGCACACAATATTTCATTCTATCCACTGTATACAGTATGTACCTATAAAACATGTTTAGTCTATTCATTCATTTATTCATTTTCTATACCTGCTTATTTCCTAATTTAGGGTCACAGGGATCTGATGGAGTCTATCCTAGCCGTCTCTAAAAGTTTAATATGCTGCCGCTTATGCATCATTTACATACCCTGATGGGAATACCAATTGCAATTAACCAGTCAGTTGCACTGGTGTTAGCCAATAATCTTCAAGGTAACGTAAAGAGAAATCCAAAGCAGAAGCTCGGAAATGTTGAGTGAATGTCCGAAAAATATTTTAAGGACGATGCTGTAGATTTACAGTATTTGGCGGAAGCCCTTAACCAGAGGGCCTTAAATTTGTCTTATTTATACAACTGAGCAATTGGGGGTTTAGGGCCTTACTGAGGGGCCCAATGGTGGTAGCTTGCTGGAGCTGGGAATTGAACCCACAATCTTTGGGTTGGCATTGCAACACCTTAACCACGAGCCACCACTCCCCCCAATAGAGCTTTAAAACACATACCAAAAATGCTTTAGAGAATGGAGACTTTGTTACAAAATGTTCCTATAAACAACCATTTGCATAAAACAAAAAAATCAAAAAACCTTAAACAATAACAGATAAATCTAAATTTCCTTTTATAGGGCACGTAATTCCAGGATTCAGGGTTTTTTTTTTATCTTTAAGTGCCATATTCCAGTTTACCTGAGTTTGCACCTCTCTCTCTTTTTCTGTCTGTCTCTCTGTCTCTCTCTCTCTCTTTCTCTCTTTCTCTCTCTGAACAAAGCGCTGCCCTCACCACATAAACTGAGCTTCATCCCTTCTGAATTTATAGTGGAAAATGTACCTCCTTAGTTCTAAAATTTGTACTTGGACCTGCTTCTTTAATATCATACATCCCATGGTGGAGTGCATTTAATGTGCTTTTACAAGGGTCAGCGGTAGGTCCTCCACCTGTACAGGAAGTAATGACTATTACAGAGAAAAAAAACTATTCTTTCCAAACTAACCTCTTTCACTGAGGTTTCACCTGGCCAGAACATGTCTAGACCACCTGACTACGGCATACGCTGTGGCTCTCAGGGGCACAGTAAACAGTAAACAGGGAAAAAAACAGTCCCCAGACAGAGCGGCGGCATCATATCCTGCTGGTCTAATGCTGCAAATAAGCTCCAGTGAAAAAGTTTATAGGACCAGTTGCCTGTGTCCTATAAAAAAAGCTAGAACTCTGAGCAATAAAGCTTTTACAGAAGTGACACCCATTTACCTGGGGTGCCAAAAGGTAAACATATCTGCAGATCCGGTACATATCTGTTTTTCTTATTTTGCCTTAGAATTTTTTTAAATTAAATATTTACTCATTTAACCACCGAGTTAACTGGCACACCAGAAGCCTTTAAAGTGCGGTAAGCCACAGTTTAACACGGACAATTTACAAATCGCAAAAATAACCTCCTTTAGCTGTTTGGTACTTTCCAAGCTTCCACTGCCCACAGAAATGATCAATTCTGTATAATAAGTACCAAAAGTCCCTGTGTGAGCAAACCAAGGAACTACTGACTCTAAGCCCTGCCAGCCCTGGCCTACACAGAAGCTTGCAAGCTCTACTGGCTCAGCTTCATAAATGCCTGCATGCTGCATTTGGCCACAACACAACACAGAAAAACCAGGAAAATCTTCATAAAGACGCATTGTTAGACATGGTGGACTGAATGTTTAGATGGATAATTAATGTATAAATTATAGCAATTTATACATTAAAAGTCTACAAGAAACTTTTCCTGAGAGGCAAATTTACTTTATGGTCTTACATTATATGGAGTGTAGCCAATTTGTGTCTTGAAATAGTCAAATTAATGCCAGGCTAAACTACCTTAGTCTTGCACACACATCCAAGTGTACACAAACACACAGAGGCAAAGTGTATAAATCCAGACACTGTTGCTATGCCAACACACAAATGTCTGTCTATAATAATTTAGTCCAATAAACTACGGATTAGACATAGACATAAGACAAAAATAGACAAATTAGCACACAGTAGCTGACCAACATGACCCAGACCAGCGCACAGAAGCTAGATTAAACATGCTTGTATAATCCACAAGGCAGTTACCTAGCCAATCTAGCACAAATAAATCCAGGCTAAATGCACCACAAATCCCGTCCAGCACAAATAAATCCAAAGCCCAACTAGCCAGTCTCGTACAAATAAATGCAGACTAAACCAGCCAGTCTAGCACAAATAAATCCATGCTAAACTAGCCAGTCTAGCACAAATAAATCCAGGCTAAACTAGCAAGTCTAGCACAAATAAATTATTCTAAACTAGCCAGTCTTGTACAAATAAATCCAGGCTAAACTAGCCAGTCTAGCACAAATAAATCCAAAGCCCAACTAGCCAGTTTTGTACAATAAATCAATACCACAAATAAATTCAGCTAAACTAGAAGTCTGGCAAATAAATCAGCCAATTTAGCACAAGAATCCAATGCTTGCCAGTCATCACAAATAAATTCAGGACTAACTACTTAGTCTAGACAATAAACTAACCCACATGGCGGCCCTAAAATCAGGCAGACCAGCAAACAAAGTCAAGCCACAATGTTAAGTATGGCGGACAAAAAACAGGCTAAACTAGTTAGTCAAGTGCAAAAATGCCAAAAACTAAATTGTCCAGTTCAGTATATAGAAGCAATGCTAAACAACCCAGTGGTCCAGTGCATCTTAAAAATACATGTTAACATAATTTGTCCAGAAGAAAGCCAAGGTGCTGTAGCCCAGTCCAACACAATCCTGGGCTCGACCTAGTTTTAGACTTCTATTTACACAAGCAGCAGACAAAGCCACAACATTTTCCCTTAATATTTCAGGAGGCTGCCATGACTGGGTGGGTGGCAGGCCATCAGTTAAAGTTTCTTTTACAACATAGACGCCTTACTTATTATACCCCACAGGACTGCCAGGCCTGGACAGCAGATAGGTGTGTAATACTGCTGTCCATCACTTCTCAGCATTTCTATTATGATAAATAATATGTATATATTGCCACATATAAGCAATACTTGTACTTACTTAAATAATATAATATCCTGAGAAAGAGCAAAGAATTCTTAAGAAAGACAGTTTGAGAGAATGATGAGGACTGGGGTAGTATAACAGGGTCAGTTACCACTTTCCAAATTTTTCAGTGGCAGGATTAGACAAAGACAGCATTAGGCCTTGTCAGTGAAAGGAAGAGTTTATTGCAATGGGACACAGCACATAGAGTCTCGGGCCTGCTCAAAATCATCCTTACATAAGAGGTCTAGCCATAAAAGTAATATATTGCTGTGCAATAGCTTTGCTTGATATACTGAATGGCTACACTTTATCTCATTGTACCAGACTGGCAAAGTGAAGTGTCTTCTGCAGTTGCAACCTCTCACAGCAAATGTTCACAGTGAAAGTTTTATGCGTTTGACCAGATTGTCCTCTTTCTAGTCTTCTTGATAAAGCCTCCAAGGTTCCTGAGACCTTGTCATTGTATAAGGTCTAAACAAACTGATGACTCCGGATTGGTGCCCATAGTCTTCAGGGAAGGAGCAAGTGTTTACCTGGCTGATGAGTTCAGCTGGGGTTTGGTGGAATTTTTCAGGTTAAGTGGCTGTGTAAATGCAAAATTAGAATGAACTCTATTGACTTGTCCACAGGAAGAAGCATCATGAGGCCCACCTTGCAGAGGTTCTTTGTAGGTTGCTAATTGTAAATCTGCCTCCTCTTCTCTCTCTCTCTCTCTCTCTCTCTCTCTCTCTCTCTCTCTTTCTCTCTTTCTTTCTTCCTTTCTTTCTTTCTCTTTCACTTTTTCTACGCTGAGTTCCTGAGAGCTCCCAGGCCCCGGCCTGCCTCACCGCAGACTGTGAACTGGAGTGGCCGTTGATAAATCACTCCATGTAAGGCCTTCACGATTAATTTCTGCCCGTCAGCAGAGGCTTTGGGGGTTTATCTTGGCAGACAGAAGGAAAAGAGAGACAGAGAGTGAGAGAGAAAAGAGAGAGAAGAGGAAGAGAAAATAGGAGAAAGAGAAGGATCGGGGGAGTCTGTCTGAAGGTTCGGCGGGTGGCGTGGCATTCCAAGAACAACATTTCCCGTCGGTGGGGTTAGGCCACTGTTGCCTGACAGCCTGGCATTAATCTGGCCCTCATGGAGCCAGATGTGAGGTTCCACAGCTGGGGAGAAGAAGAGAAATATCGCACTCACTGTCTCTTTTCTTCTTCTTCGGCTTCTCTCGAAATATTGCTCCCCTGTTTCTTTGGCTTGGCGCATTCTCTTTTCAACCTCTCATTTTTCTCCCTATTATCCTTTGTTAAACATAGGCCCAGAGGATCATCAGGCATGACCTGTCATTCTCTGAATAATGCACCTAAATCCTCAGAGAGATGATGGAGAGCATTGGTTAAATATGAATGCCAAAATTGCACAGTCTGTACCCACCCTGTCAACATCAAGGGAGAAATTCAACAAACCATGTGTCAAGGCCTTCAAGAGAAGGCATATAAAAGCCAAGCATACAGCGATCTAATGGGATCACCACATGAAAACAACAGGACATTTTAGTTGGAACCACATGATATTGTTGACTTTATGTGCTTGATTGCATGTAGATTTCCATGTATACTACAAACGTGTCATTCCGAGGGGTGCAGTATGATAGAGTAAGTAAATAAGACTTGAAATTTAGGGAGAAAGTCGGTTTTCGTGTACAGTAACTTGCTGATTGCTGCCAAAGTGTTTTTTAAAAGGACCCGAGAGCCGAGCATTAAAGTTCGATTCAAATCTGTTAAACAAATTGGCAAAGACAACTGAGGTGTATATGCAAAATGCTCGATTTATCTTTAGCATGCAATTAAACCTTAGCGTGTACATAATAAATAATTTCGTTCTATTTTAGTCCAACAAAGCACTTGCACATATAAATCTTTAGTAGCCATGTTTAAAAATGGCACATCTGCCCTCAATTGCAGCTCATAAAACCTAATTTCTTCTTTTTTATTACATTTGATGGTGCAGTTATTGATTTATTTACGCTAATGTTTTTCTTGACAGACTTTATGTTTAAGCGGAATAATATTAGGCATAGAGGGCAGTAGTAATTTGGGCAGTTTTAGGAACACTTGGGATTAATACGTTTATTTTTAGTTAACTAGCCACACAAATATATTTACACCTGCTTTAGTTTTTATTTCTGTGATGTAATACTTCCTGAACATTAGCACAAAGCACATGGTTCCAGAGGCCGACAGGTAATTGAAAATGCATGTTTTATAAAAGTAAAAGAAATGGACATCTGTTTAAGATTTTCTGCTGGCTTCTTGTTGAACAGATCCAGAGGGGTGCAGAAGTGCTAAAAGGACCTAACTAACCTCAGTCGGACGGTCTTTCACCACACAAATATAATCTCTACTGTTTTTTTAAATTCGATTCCACTATTGGAAAACATGCATCAAGGAAACAAAATGGCCACCAGAGCAGGAAGTGGAGTGTTGGCTAGGTTTTTTAGAGAAACAGTGATGGAATTGTGCATGATGGCTATCCATGACATCTGTTTCCCAGCTGTTCCACCTGCAGTCACTGTCCGTTTAGTTGCAGGTGGACTGCAAATGCATGGCTGCACCACAGCAGCACACTAACATGTAAGAGGTCAAAGGGAGGATAAGACTATTATTTATTATTCTTTGATGAAGGAATCTGTGTAGGTTGATATTTAAGTTACTCTTCTCCAACGACATGGTAGGCCTAGAAAAACACCATGATTACAGCAAATATGTAAATAAATACCACCAAATAGCACAGTAATAACCCGCCATTATCACTAGCTGTGGTCACCACTAAACTGTGCCTGTAATCAACTTTTAACAAAGCTGCAATTTAAAGATTTACTCTACAGTACACATATTTCATACGATTCATCGGCATTTATTGTAGTCAGCTATACTTATTATTATGAATTACCATGAATTACCTATCGGTATGATGTGGTTTTTGAAGACTTGCTATTTCTTCTGTGTCCCTGAGTTGTAATTCAGAACCAAAGCAATAACAATCCCGCTTTGAATTTTCTGACTATTGTGCTAGTAAAGATCAAGAGTATTTCAAGAGCTATGAGGTTTTAATATGGGGAATAGAATGCAGAATAAAAATGACATAAATAGGACAGAGGAAAAATAATAGGAAGCCAAACAGACCAAAGTTAGATCTTCATGGTAAACGAAAGAAGGCTCTCTAAAAATACTGAGAGCCTGGAGTCATGGTGAGGTGGCCTGCTAAAGCAAACAAACTCAGGCAGAGACTACAGTACCTTAGGGCTAAAAGTGGAGGAAACCCCCAGTGGAAGTGTTGGTGGGGGGAGCAAAAACTGTATGTGGAGTATTTGGGAGGCTGATATTTTTGGGGATGGGGTGGCAAAGGGACAGAGGAATGGGATCTCTCCGTCCATCTATCTGCGCTGTCCTCCCAGCTGTGCAAACACACACAGTGGGCTTCAGTGGGGAAGGAAAGGCTGGCCAATAAGCCTGAGACGTAGAGGGAATGCACTGACCCACATTACTTTCTCTCTCTCTGGTTCCTCATAAGTTCATTCCCTTAGTCTCCGGAGGGCCAGGTTACTACAGAACTGTTACAAAAAAAAAAAAAAAAAAACCCCGTCCACACTTCTTCCTCCCTCTTTCGCATCTCCCTCCCTATCTTCAGTTCTCACACTCCTTTTCCCTGTTCGACTGTAATTCCTCCTTCTATTTTCTCTTCATTCCTTTCTCCTCATATTCCACCATCAGTGCTCTCACACAGGGCCACAGAAAACTTTACTGGCTTTAAAGGAGTGTGTATCTCTCTACCTTTAAGCCATAACTTGTCAGTCATGCGAGGTTTGTTTGTGAGCAAAGGGCTGTGTGTATAACAAATACAATTTATGCGTACATTATGTTCCCGTATAAAAAAAAAAAGAAAATACTAGGTGGATGGGATCAGATATCGGACGGCTTTATTTTCTTTCGGCAAATGACTCATTCCTGCGTTAGAGCCATTTACCACCTCATTAGAATTAAACAAACGCCCCCGCCACCTCTACCACTGAACACACACCCACATAGCATGGTAAAAATTTCACAGCATAGACTGTATCTTCAGTGTTTCACTGCTATATTTAAGAATGTTTCATATTTTGGCAGCTGTCACTTCTTCTTGGATGGGAAAAAGCAATTTATTATGCGGCTACTCACTATATAAAGATACAGGGACACTGCAATTGTCGGGCCGTTTAAATTACAAATGTCCTCGCATCGAAATTGGCATCTATTTCAGAAGTCTTTCATATTTTATGTATTTATAGATATAAATGCTTTCAGACAGGCACCGAGTTGCGCTGGTAGTTTAACCCTTAACACTGCATTTCGAAGCCATCTTGGAAAGTTGCTGTTGCTCTTCAAGTATGCAGGAACATTTGGCATGGTTTGTCAGACAGAGACAGACTATACCCTTAATGTTTATTGGCCTTTTGGATGCCCAGACTGAACGTTCAGTCGGATGGAGAGATCGTTACTACAAAGAAAGAGACAAGGTCATAACTCAGGACATTACTGGCATACCTTCACTGGTAGTGTAAATTGAGCTTAGTTCCAGCTTTTTAATAGTATTTTTTCCCAGTATGCACTGGTTGATTTTTACATTAGCAGAAATCTAAAGAGTGGTGGAATTTTAGTTAGAAAAAGCAGTGTCTTGTCTTTATAAGTACATTCCAGCAGCTGTTAATAAAATATTTGCTCAGTGGAGAAACCCTGGTCTTTGTAGCACCCCAGGCTCTGTAAATGGGAGGAAAAACAAATGATGAGGACCACCAACAGCCAGCCAATCAGCATATGTAGGTGTCTTTACCTGCCACTATCTTTGCAGTAGCCTACACTACACAGATAGGATAAAGATGTGGATGTGTTTGCAGTTTGAGTTTCTGAAGATCTTCTATTACTGGCCTAAATGATCGCATTAAGTACTTATTTTACTTAATACTTTCTTGTCCCTTTGGTATTTCACTGTGTTGATGTTTTAAGATAAATGGTAACCTAATAATTTCCTAGGAATTGTACAATGTCTCATGAAATGATTTATATTCATGTATTAATAATTACTAAAAACCAAATACATTTCCAGTTAAATGTCTATTTGTAAGGAAAAAGAAGTCCAGTGGCACTGTTTTCATGTCAAATAGAATTTATGTCCACTAAAAGATGAACCTTTAACTTTATAACCTAATCTACTAAGATATGGTAAAAATAATAATAAAAAAATAAGCTCAAATAATATCTATAAGGAAATATTTCATTTTGTTTACTTGAGTATAATTCTCAGTAAATTCTCAATAGGTTCTTCTCTTATAATGACTTTTTTTTTTTTTTTTACTTAACCATACTCTAAAACTAATCTAAAAATAAAATTAGTTTAAGCTGTTCTCTGTTTTGACAGTAGTGGGATAGCACAGAGCCAAACTGGACAGATTTACAGCATTCGACAGAAGCCCTTATCCAGAGCGACTTACATTTACCTCTTTATGATATGACTGAGCAATTGGCGGTTAAGGGCCTTTCTTAGGGGCCCACAGTGGTGGCGCTGGGAATCAAACCCCATTCTTTCTGGTAGCAGTCCAACACCTTATCCACTAAGCCACCGCAGAGTTGAATCACTCGCACTTCTGTTTGTTTGACTACAGCGTTACAAATACTGTACATTTTGTGACACCTAGTTAGCAACTTTTAAAAAATCTTCAGGCAAAATGGCATTTTTTTCTCACTGCGTTTGTTTAACTGGCTCCTCATTCAACATTTACATTACAGCAAAAGAGCAAAGTTAAGATTAAAATATCGCTTACATAACAACATTTCTGTGGCTTGATGGTATTTGTAGTCATCTATAATTTAACACATTTCACTGTATCATTTAAAATAATAAATATACCTTTCATGGTGCCACCAATCATGAATTAAAAAATTGAGAGTAATTCAATAATTCGTTAGTTTATTTTATCTGTTATTCAATGAAAGAAAGAAATAAAAGGGCCCTTCTTTTCTCATGTAAACTCTGAACACAGTGGTTCTGTTATATAAAGCCTACAGCGGGTGTAATTGGAGGCCTAAATGTTTTAACATAAACTTTGAAAGGACATTATGGTTGTGCCTGGGGGACATGTCGAAGCCCACCCACCCTATCTTTCACAGCACCAGCGAGGGCACAGGAAATTCCAGCACGGCTCTGAGAAGAAGCATGATCCTCAGGACTGTTCAGAGGTCCCGTATACTGCACAGGAACTTAAATGACTGTTTTTAGATGTTTTTCACATTAAATATAATTATACATGGATGTAAAAAAAATATGTGTAATTAATAAAGAAATGTTATTTATTACTTAGATTACTAATCGCTGGGGTCTAAAATGAAATAAAACTTTAATATGCACAAACTCTGCTTTGTTTTATTCTATTTCCTATAACAGCATGTCTTCTAGTGTCTTATTCCTTACTCAAAACACTTAAAGGATCAGATGATCGTGGTACCTCAGTGCAGATTTCAGCTGTGGAAATTTTTTGTGATTTTCCTTTCTTGGGGTTCACCACAACCTCACAACATGGACACGTTGGACTTCATTTCCCATCAGCCTCACAGACAACAGCCGCATCACATGACTAGACCATGTGTAATTGCCCCTCTGATTACACTCACCTGTTGTGCATTTCCCCTTGATGAGTGTTACTATTTACGTTCAGAACATTTTGGCCCAAAGTTTCTGCTCTTACTGTTGCCACTTGTATCCGTGAACATGCTTTAAATTATTATATTTGTAAATTTTTATTTGAGAAGATTTTAAGTCTTGTTTAATGTCTGAAAACTGTCCTAATTATTGTACTAATAATCCATTTACAGTATTTGACAGACATCCTTATCCAAAGCCACTTACATTTATACAACTGAGGGTTAAGGGTCTTGCCTATGGGCCCAGCAGTGGTGGCTTGGTGAACTGGGAATCAAACCCACGATCTTCAGGTTGGCAGTCCAACACCTTAACCATGAGCCACCACTTCCCCACTGGTGGCTCGTGGTTTTGGTCTAGAGATAGAGCGCTTTAACAGTTACTGTTTTAAAAGCAAGCCATAAAAGTAACTGTAAAATGACCGTACAGGTATCAGGAACACACATCCTCATAGAAGAACTAAGTGTAAAAGAAAGGAGTGAGAACAGTGGGACGCTGGGAGATTATAAAGCACACGGTGAGAGGGAGGTCGAGATATTTTATTTCTGATTTATCGGGGATGGAAAGGAACGTCGCAATGCAAACAATCCAGCGGAAACGGTTATGAAGAGAGGAAAACAGTTCAACGGCAAATGTACAGAAAATTCAGATATAGTTTAAAAACTTAAAGCTCTGCTGCTCTGCTTATATTTTATATTTACAAGATAGGGAGACATCTGAGTTTGATATTAGTCCTTCAGATAAAAAGTTTATTTCAAATAACGTGGGATAAAAATAAGAGCTAATAAGACAATGCTGCTTATTCCATCTTTTAAAATCCATGTTGTTCTTTATTTCTTTTTTTATAATTTATTTATGTATTATTATTTCATTAAACCACAGTATTTAAACCCTCTGTGGGAGAATCAGTAAAGGGTCTATGCAAAACCCTTTAACAGCATGTTTTTATTTCAGAAAGTGATCCAAGAATAATTATTTTAAGGTTTTCTTTCTTCAGGGAATCCTGTTGTTAAAATAAGACTGTAAATTGAAATTCATAGCCACTGTTGCTCACAAGAGGAATTCAAGCTTAAGAGTGTAGAATTTTATAATGGGGACAGTTTTGTCTACACTGGTATAGAAAAATAAAGATTTTGTAAATAGTCAGTAAAGGAAACTGAACTATTCTTTTTCTAAAAGATAGAAATCCCCTATTTTGGTGAGCCAAAATACACCCTAGATGGTATGCCAGCCAAATACATGAATTCTCGCACACTTGTAGTTACTTGGTAGGGGATGAGGAAGGAAAAAAAAAACCAAAACAGTATAAAACTCATGTAGCAACTGGAAGAACACACACAAACTCAACATTGTCAGCAACCATGAAGACCACGGAACCTTTAGGCAGTTATGAATTCTTTGCACCACCACAGGCCTTAGAACATTTATCATTTAATAATGAAAAGAATAGCCAACAAAAATGGATAAGTCAACAAAATATTTTTTATTAGTTCTCCCATGACTTAAATAAGACATGATTTAGATCAGGAGTCACCAGATTCTGTCCTGGAGGGTTGGTGTTCTATAGAGCTGAGCTCCAACTTCTCTTCACACACCTGCCTGTAAGTTTTGAGTATACCTAGCAAGACCTTGATTAGCCCGTTTAGGTGTGTTTGATTAGAGTTAAAGCTAAACTCTACAGACTGAGGCCATGTTCACAGACTATAAACCGAGTCTGGTTCTAAAAAATCTCCATCCCAATGAAAACACAAAAAACAACATCATTTTAAGTGCTGTCTGGCCAGCATTCCAAGCCAACAGGTGACGATACAAGCCGACAAGCCAAAAACTCCAGTTTTAACGCCTACACAACAACACTGAACCTGGCATTTCTGTATATCTTCACCCTAGCAGGAGTTTTCAAAAATATTTGGATTCAGTGACCCAATACTGATGAACAGCCAAATCACATGGGAAAAGTTGTGGTTTTGGAAGTACCGGTGTTCTAGAGCTACAATACAGGGACAGTTATAAAAAAGTTTGGGAGTTATTAAAGAATTGATATTTCATGTTGCACGGATGTTGCCAGAGAAATTCATCTCACTGTGCATCATACATTGCAAATATTTAAGAATTATTTCTGCCAGAGATGCTGCCAGAATACTCGGTCTCACTCAGTATGAAAACGAAACTCCACTGAACTTTCAATTTCAGTGGAGTTTCACATGTTCTCTTTGTGTCTGTGTGGGGTCTCTTCTGAGGTATATGATTTGTGGTGGGTGCAGTGGTGGCTCTAAATTGCCCCTTAGTTTGTGTATGTTAAATGGATTGGTATGCTATCCAAAGTGTATTTCTCCATTACACTCCTAAACTAACTATTCATCTATCCATCTATTGTCTATACCCACTTATTCCAATTCAGGGTAATGGGGATGTGCTGGGGTTCTATTCTATCCCAGCTGTCATTGGGCAAAAGGCAGGAGTACATCCTGAACAGGTAACCAGTCCATTGCAGGCTCACATAGAGACAAACAATCACACACACACACAAACCATTCTTGCTTTAAGGAAATAGTGCTAACCGCTAAGCCACCGTGCTGCCTCAAAACTAAATATACTGTAAATATATAGTGGTACCTTCACTGCCTAACAAGTTTTTTGAAATACGAGTCGTCTCTCGGACGATTTTTTGCTTTGAGTTGCGAACTAAAGTTCGGGTTACGAGGCAGCTTCGGATACTCTTTGGTGTAGCGAACGCCACAGTGAACGCTGTAACATCCTCCCAGCATCCCGTGTCTCACTCGATAGCTAGTCAGACATGTACGTTAGCAAGTGGAGTCGTCTGATCTCCAAGGTAAATGCTGTACATTATACTTAATAAAAGCAGTTTATTGCCTGTTGTTTTTATACAATATTCGTAATTTGTACATTTATTTTGTAAATGTAACAAAAAATGGCTGTGTTTTTGGAGGACCCAGGATGGATTAATGGCATTTCAATACATTTTAATGGGAAAAATTAATTTGACATACAAGTAATTTGAGTTATGAGCTCCGTCACGGAACAAATTAAACTAGCAATTTAAGGCACCGCTGTACGTCAATGTGGCAACTGTTTATAATTTCCATGTTCTATTGTCTGGTTTCTGTAAACCATTGCACTTTAACAGTTTATATCTTGTATCAGTTTGGAAAGAGCCAATTTATCTGGTAAAAGCAACTGAACAATGCTGGTGTCAGGAAAGGTTACGTTCCAGCCTTGTGAAATAGTCATTTAAATGCAAATATTTCTGCAGTTTGCTTTAGGAAAACATGCAGACACATCCACTTTCGCCTTCACAGCCATTTCATTTTGTTCATTCTTGCACAACTTTTTTATTTCGTTTTTTTTTTTTACCCTGTGTCTAAGTCCTTTGGGTCTAGCAGTGATTTTGAAACTTCGAATCGTTTTTAAACACCAGCCCAGTCTGCTCCCAGGCCTATCTCTCGTTCTCGCTTCGGATCGCTTCAGCTCGATCTCTGCTCCAAGACGTCAAATTGCTGCCGTTCTCAGCATTCCTGCTCATCTTGGCCATGATCTTTTCACTTTGGCCACAATTATGAGCCTGTTTGTTTTGTATTCTGGTGAATCGAGTAATCACTGTGTGTTTTTGTAAGACCTTATCTAAAGATCTTGCACAATAAAGTTAGAGGAAATGGTCCTCAAGTCATAATAAGGGGAAGAAAAGAGGGAGGTGGAGGAAATGGCTAGCGATATTACTATTCAGAGATCAGACCTATCTGAGAATCACTTCCAAAAGCCTCAGGCCAGACGTGCTAAATGTGACCCGAACAATGTTTTTTTAGACTTCGCTCCTGTCTGCTTAATAGATTGAAGTTTATTAACTCTAAATTGTTTAGTGTTATTTTTTTATCGGGTTTCTCTAGCTTGGAATTGTAGTTATATGCACTGGGACAAAAAATTAGCATGTTATTATGTCTCCTAACATCTCCTTACTGATTTATGCATGTTAACGAAATCAAATAGTGTGCATTTGTTAATATACAATCAGGGGAACAACAGTCAATGTTAAGAGTGTAATGTGTTTTGCTGAAATTCTGCAAGTTCCACCTCAAATCAAGTCTCTGAAAACCCACAAAGTTTATAGTTCCTACAGACTCTGAGTAGAAAGTTTCTCGCAATAAAATGAATGAAATGATCAACTTTAGTTCCTATTTAAAACGGGATACAAACACACACACACACACATACATATACAGTAAATAGTAGTGTAGGATTAGGTCAACAGTCCAACAGTGATCCATATTTCACAAAGTTGAAGATTACAGAAACTGTCTGTCTGAGCAACAAAGCCTTTCTTTCAGAGACCAGCAGATTTACACATGTGTTGCCTAATCCATCATAGACACCCCACACTCGGGAACAGATTAATATACAGTGATGCCAAGTACTTCTGCTTTCCCTAATGTTATTAAACTATGTACACATATCCTATTTATTTGTAATAGATTAACATTGTTTGGTTTTTAACATCCTGAACTGTATTATTCGGTATATATAACGCTTTTGCACTATAACTGCAATGAAGATAATAGAAAAACTATAAAAAGGAAAAGAGAGTCTGTGAAATTGATTTACTATAAAATAAAAATAAACTACTCCACTGTCATATGTTTGATTGTTTGTTTTAAATGTAATCCTGCCATTTTGCACTTACAGACAACCCTCGCCTTACAACGAGGTTACCATACGGAAAACCCATCGGTGTCTGTAGATGCGGTGTCTGTAGATGCGAGTTCACAATATCACTCTTTTGTCATTTCTTCAGCCGTGCGAAATTTCAAAAATATTTTTCTACATTATTTTTAAGTCGCACAGTATCGGATAATAAATATAAATATATAAAAAATAATAATAAGTTGGTATATAACCTCGTAAGTCGAGGTTTGTCTATATATTAGTAAAATAGTTATATCCTTTGTAAGGAGTACCCAGGATCTTTGTAGCCCTCTGTAGGAAGATTGTATACTTGTGTGGTTTCTTGTGGTAACATTTTATTCTTATTAATTTAAAATAAAGATGGTAGGTGTTAAAGAAACAACTGTTTTAACAGTTCCTGTTACCTAAAATCATATACTCATGGGCAAATTGCTGTGCCATGATTGAAAGTTTGCATGGCGCAGCCTAGCAAGAAGTTATTGATTATGTTTTGAAAAATAGCACAAATGTTTTATTTCTTGAGTAATAAATAAATGTAGCATGGACGGAATTGTAGCTAGATTAACAGCCTGGTTGAAATAGAAAATGGATTAAACTGAAGGATTAAATGTGAAAACATATAATGGTATTCGCTTAATGCAGAACTAATTTCTTAACATGATATTTTAGAAGTATTCCTTGTGGATTTTCCAGTTCAGTGATTCTCACAGTTGCTTCTTGTGTACAAGTGGAAGGAAGATTGCTGATTGTTAAAATTCTGTCTGGCCAGTGCAGTGATGTAGTGGGTTAAGGCAGTTTATTATATCTTATGAATATCTTACGGTCTAATAAACTTACCATTCAGCTAAAAGTTATAGCTAAAAAAACTGCTTTCCATCATCCATTGACCTTTTTAAAGACTCATATAAAGTGAGATGTCCTCTGCCTTACTGTATCTACAGTTTGTCCAGTGGCATTGTAAGCCCTCACTGCTTACTCTGGCTGAACTGAGTCAGTGTCTCTTTTTTCTTTTATTTTTTTGGGGGATTTTAAATCAATATTTACCCAGGAGCAGTCCTTGGGGCTCAGGATCTTGGGATTACCTCATATTCTCCTTGTCCAGCTGTGCTTTCTCAGTGTCTCCAAGACAACGGCAGGAATGTGCACATCATGTTTATCCTGCTGCCCGGAAAATAGACAAAGTCAGACAGAAAAGAAGAAGAAAGAGATGGCAAAGGTGACTGTACCGTCTTCTGTCTCAGCATGTGGAGATGGACTGGTCCTGAACAAACAGCTTTTTTTTGGTAAAATCAGTTCTATAATAAAGTAAAGCTTGAGTTATTAATGGACTATTTTGTAAGGAGATAAAAAGTTAGGAGCAATTAATTAATTAACTAACTATGGAGTGGTTTATGACCAAAATTGCTAATAATGAATTATTAAAAAAATTTAAAAATACCCACAGTGAAATGTTCTGGTTCTCTCATAGCACAGTCGGTTTGCCAGCAATTAATCTTCAATGTTAATAAATTTTTATGCTATTGAATTATTTATAGTTATAATCGGTGTACTGGAAGATCCACAAAACAAATCGGCTCCAGTTACAGCAGCTCCTGTCAACAGTCCTGAAGTCTTTCCTGCGTTAGAGAAAATAAAAGGTCACATCCCATGTCACACTGATATTTATATTAAAAAAGGTGATTGCCTTAAATGTGTTTATCTGTATTACAGGCAAAAAGAAGAAAACTGATTAAAAATATTATCTCATTCTCTTCCTTTCTCTCTCACCCTATTTTGACATCTGGTACAAAAGCCGTCATATCACACCTTTCTGATTAGTCTTCATAAATATTTCCCAGACAGACTCCCTGTTATCAGTTCTTGCACAAAGACTTATTACAGACAGAAGATGGATTAAGCTGCTCTCTTAAATCACTGCACACTCACTGTCCTCACACACACACACACACACACAAACACATATACATATACAGAAAATAGTACAGTGCATGATTAGGTCAACAGTCCAACAGTGATCCGTATTTCACAAAGTTGAAGATTACAGAAACTGTCTGTCTGAGCAACAAAGCCTTTCTTTCAGAGACCAGCAGATTTACACGTCTTGCCTAATCCATCATAGACACCCCACACTCGGGAACAGATTAATATACAGTGATGCCAAGTACTTCTGCTTTCCCTAATGTTATTAAACTATGTACACATATCCTATTTATTTGTAATAGATTAACATTGTTTGGTTTTTAACATCCTGAACTGTATTATTCGGTATATATAACGCTTTTGCACTATAACTGCAATGAAGATAATAGAAAAACTACGAAAAAAAGGAGAATCTGTAAAATCAATTTACTGTAAATATTAAATTATGTGTTATTATCGTATACAATTTGGATTTTTTTTAGCTGAGCATATCTGTGCCTGTTTTGAAATATATTATAGACACTTGGGTATCTTATAGATTCGGTATATATAACACACATTTAACAATGCGGGGGGTTTTTTATGAAGTGGAAAAGATGGATGGATGGATGGATGGAGGGATGAATGGATGCATGGATGAACAGATGGATGGATACCCAGTATCTAAACTGTAGGAATATACTTAAAACTGAATTATCATTGATGAAAAGATTGCCAGAAGGCTTAATGTTTGCTCTGAATTCATAAAGGACGTAAAAAGGGACAACAGACGTCTAGCAATTATTATTGTAATAAAGATTATCAAAATTAAGAATTCTGTATGTAATGACAATGAAACACTCTTATTAGAATATCTTACATAGACTAAGAATATGTTATATAAAACTTCTTTCTAACTCAGAGACACCAGTGGGTTCTTCTCCATGGGAACGAGGAACTATTTGCACTAATTTGCAAAAGAAAAGCCACTCAAGTATAGTGACTGTTAGGGAATGTTATATTTGGTCTCTAACATTGGCCATTTAAGTAGCAGAAGTCTCATTATTTAGTCTCAGAGTGCACCGGGAAACCGAGCAAACACGACTGAGTGACCCTTTGTCAAAAGTCTCTCTTTAGGCCATCACTAAGGACTGCAGAGCCCAAGTGAGATCAAATGGAAGAATCTTTTGGCTAGTGCAGGACTGGTGGACTTTTTCTCTTAGTTTTGCACCTTTATAAACTGAGGTTAAATTTGATTTAAAGGCATTTGAAGATATTTTAAAGAAGATTGGGCGGATTTATTAAATCAGCAGGGATTGGGCCCTTTGGATTTTTGCCAAAACGGAACTGACCTAAACGCTCTGACAGGATTATCCCCTAAAAGGGTGAATCACAGGGCGTCATTGCCTGGCATCCACGCGTCCCGGACCACCAGCCGTCATATCACACCAAGATTAAAAGCACCGATTTTTTTACCCATAAGGAGAAGCTTTAATCCGATAATATTGTGGTATAAAATGCGCTGAAGATAGAAGTGGACATGTAGCTCTTTTACAGCACTAATCTGAGCCATGGACACGCAAAGGCCTTTCCTCCAGCCAACCATGTTTAACTTCATCGGCGACATAAACTGCGAAGTGCCTTCGCGTTCAGTGTTTGGAGGTTCAGAAGGTCTGGACGCGTCACTCACTTACCACATGGACTACCACGGAGCACGTGAAGACCTCACCTCCGCCATTAACGGGTTTGATTGCACAAGTGTGCGCGCAGGTGAGAGCGTCGTCCGGAAGACTTCAAAACGGAAGCGCGTGATTACGACCGTGCAGCGACGAGCCGCCAACATCCGCGAGCGCAGAAGGATGTTCAGCCTTAACGAGGCTTTCGATGAACTCCGGAGGAAAGTGCCCACCTTCGCATATGAGAAGAGGCTGTCGAGGATCGAAACACTGCGCCTCGCCATCGTGTACATCTCCTTCATGACGGAATTATTGGAAAAATAAAAGAATCAGAGAGGCCTTATGAGTAATAATAATAATAATAATGATAATAATAATAATTTATTAAAGTCTTGCAAATGAGACAGGATTACAGTTCGACATTGTATAGCCTTTATAGTAAAGAGTAAAATCATTCACGGGAAATGGGAAAAATTAATATACCATAGTAACAAAATTAAAAATTATTAATATACATTAATATACAAATATTATTATTTGTATATTAATGTTTGTATATTAATATACAAACATTAATAAAAATAAAATTATTTTTAGAATGTAAAAAAACACTTTATTTTTACATATTTAATATATTGGCAGGGTTAAAATAAAAATACTCATTTAAAGAATAAGACTAGCATTTTTAAAAAATGCTTGTTTATTATCATTATTATTCTTATTCTTATTTAATTCATTTTTTCATTCATTCATCTTCTATACCCGCTTATTCCATTGATTCGGGGTCACAGGGATCTGCTGGAGTCTATCCCAGCCAACTCTGAAAGGCTGAAGGGCAGGATTGGCACACCCTGGACAGGTCACCAGCCCATCACAGGGCCACACACACACACACATTCACACAATTTAGAATCACCAATCAGTCTAACATACATGGACTGTGGGAGGAAACCCGGAAAACCCAGTGTAAACCCACTCAAGCATGGGGACAACATGCAAACTCCACACATAAAAGACCCCTGCCTGGAAATCGAACCCGGGCCTTCTTGCTGTGAGCGAACAGTGCTAACCACTAAGCCACCGTTTTTTACTACTACTACTACTACTTGCAGGGGCAAATGTAAGAGCTAACGACTGACGTATCTAATTATGACCAGTTGGACAGACAGACAGACTGTGTGCTGTATATGAATGTATATATTGGTGTATAATTAATGCATACTATTGAACAGGTCTTTAATGCTCAGGTGTTGGATGCCTGTTTCAGGACCTTGGACAGAGCTCAGGTAGCCCCACCTGCAGTTTGGAGCTGACTCATTATGGCATGATTTTCAGTTGCACCTTCATGTTGTTTGCCTTTTTGGAACTTTATTGATCCTGTGGGTAAATTAAGGATATATTATATTATATTATATTATATTATATTATATTATTATATTATATTATATTATATTATATTATATTTTAAAATGTTATTTTTTTATCTTACCTTTTCCTTTGATTCCTTGATAGGTGTTAAGACTTAAAAATTGTGACTCCTGATTTTTTTTTTCTATTGCTCTGTTTCGGTTTTAGTGTTTTTCTGCGCCAGATACAAATTTTAACCTGAGGTGTGTATGTGTGTGAAATTAGGGTGAGTTAAGTTCATCTGCAAACAAAACTTTAAATTCGAGATCCTTGTGGAGACACGCAGGGTTGGTCTGATCCGGAATTATCGATTGATTTCATTGCGCCCCCCTGTGGCATCTTTACAAGAAACAGGAGCTAAGAGACCTTAACCTTTTGTATATCTAAAAGAAAACGTGCACGTGTGTAAGTAGTGAAAACATTGATGACTCGAGCTAACATGTTAGTATAACGTTCAGTGGGTAAAAGAGAGAGACAGAATCTTTCTTGAAAGACTTTTTTCCTTTTTTTTCTGATCCCATGTGACAGCAAGAGGCACTTTAGTCTGCGTGTTTTCTTTGGACTGACGTCCCGTTTAGTTTTATGTTTGCTTTGTGTTTGGCTGCACACTTGATGCATCGTGTGCTTTAAGCTGCCAATGTGGGCGGTGTGCGTGTGTGTGTGTGTGTGTGTGTGTGTAAGCTTTCCTCAGCCTCAGCCCTCTCTGCTCTCCGTCCCAGTGGACTGAATGCTAACACAGGCATGCACATTTCAAGACTACACTGAACATGTTAAGATAAACAGTGAGGTCTATTTACGCAGCCCAGCCTCACTCTGTTCTCTATACAAAGACAAATTAAATAATATTCCTATTATAACTGAGGATTCTGGCATGTTTATGCGAGGCAAATTACCCCCAGACAATACTTTCACTGTATCATACAACCCTACTGTATATATTAGTAACAATTACATTACAGTAAGAAAGAAAGTGGAAAAATAACTGAACTATCACACTGTTGGGAAAACACAACCCTGTGCTTTCAGATAGAACTTGGCCAGGTTTAAACGAGAAGGCTTTAACCCGTGATTGGTCTGGAAAAGCTCATCAATCTGGCAAACTTACTGGAAAGAGGAGTGACCACACCTAGAACCGACAACCTCCAGGAAAAATGAGCAGACAATTAGAATGTGAGAAAAATAGCACCTCCTCTGGCGAGACTTTCAGGATGCGCGTGTCAGCCAATAAAACTTTTGGACTGTTTTGGACAAATTATAGTATTAATAATATTTCAATTTCAATCAATTGACCGGTTGTAGATTTTAAAGCTTTGTGTCTTAACCTTGGTAATGTACTCTAATAAGTAATCTCAATTAATTACGCGCATGCGCACAGCATAGTGTTGCAATTAATATCATCTAACTTGTTTATCCTAAAGGAAATATATATACATTTTTATTGGTTCATTTGGAAAGTTAGCACGTTTTCCTAGACGGTTATTTGTAGAAAGGAGCAGTCAGTGAAACTAGGCTGTGGCTGTCCAGGTCTCCACGCCCACTTGAAAGATAAACAATAATGAACTGCATTAATTAACTTTGCCGTTTGTTTTTAAGCTTTGCATTTTTTTAAAGCAAAAGGTCAATTAAATATATCTTTTTTTTTGTTTTGTTTTGTCGAAAACCTTATGGTTTAAACCCTGTTACCAACATTTCATAAACACAAGAAGCCCAATTTTTGTCAAGAATCCGTAAATATTTTAATCGAGACTTAATTTTTGTGTGATGGTTTTTTACTGTTCTTTCTTTTTGTCACGTGATGTGATTTTATGCAAACTATATAATTCACTCCCTGGCAAAGAAAAAAATACTAATACTAATATTTCTGTTAAGCGTGCTGACTATTTTTAATGGTTTATTCCCTGTTTGTAATGATGCAAGTGTTTATTCTATGATTTTGTAACGAAAGACTAAAAACTTGTATAACGGATTTTTTTGAAAATTCTTGCTCAGCCTCTTCTACTCCTCCGTCTTACGTCGCATGCGCTGTCAGCCAATCACGCGCCTCCCTATAAAGTTTGCGCCTTCCAGACTATAAGAGCGCTCCAAACCTTCTGCTAGGTTCAAGCGACACCTCGGTGGCGCGCGGGGCCAGCGCGAGTGCGCGACACTTACAGAAAGGAAGTACAAACCGAGCTGAGTCGAACCTTAGGTAATGTTCGAGGAAGAGGCGATGCACGACGAGTCAAGTTCCCCGGAATCCCCGGTGGACAGTCTTGGTAACAGTGAAGAGGAGCTCGACAGGCAACAAAAACGCGGCTCAAGAAAGAGAAGAGCGAGTCGGAGAAGCGGAGAGGATTCGGACAGCCCCACTCCAGGCTCTGGGAAAAGAGGCAAAAAGTGTGCAGGAAGCCCACAGTCGTTCGAGGACCTGCAGACGCAGCGCGTCATGGCGAACGTGCGGGAACGCCAACGCACACAGTCCCTGAACGAGGCTTTCGCCTCTCTACGCAAGATCATTCCTACCCTGCCCTCAGACAAACTGAGTAAAATACAGACCCTCAAACTCGCCGCACGTTACATCGACTTTCTCTGCCAGGTGCTGCAAAGTGACGAGTTGGACTCCAAAATGGCGAGCTGCAGTTATGTGGCGCATGAGCGGCTGAGCTATGCGTTTTCCGTGTGGAGGATGGAGGGCGCGTGGTCCATGTCAACATCTCACTAACGCGCACAGACCTGCGGCTTCTTTGGAGAACGATGGTAGGCACGTCAAATCCACTGCACCGAAAATGCATCCATCACTTTACCTTTAGAATATGTTCAGATTTATTTTAACGTGCTGCCCTGTT